>CM040915.1:5165000-5335000 GCA_023029165.1 Gobiocypris rarus | reverse complement strand
CTTCAAAAAACCTTTTGTGGAGTTATAGTAGAAATGGAATGGTTCCAAAATGCACAAGCTCTCTCTTACCTGGCCTTGATGTTCTACATATTGGCATTTTGGGGTAGATGGGAGAGGAGGAGGAGAGTAGGTGGAGGAAAAGACAGGCTCCTACAGACAGAGGAGAAGGACGAAACAGGAAGTAGATCGAAAACAAGAGTGAATGAAAGAGCAAGAGACCATGATTACAGGGCATAGACAGCGAAGGAAGAAGAAAATAACTCAGATGGTGGAGAATGAATGAAGGGGGAAAAGTCAAAAGATGCAACACCTCTAAGTCTGGACCAGTGGTTCTCAACTGGTTCAGCACCAGGACACAGATTTAGCATTAGACATTAACTAGCAGCTAACATTGTACAATAACCAGTTTTGGCACTTTCTCAGAAAAAAGGAACAAAAGCAGTTACTGGGGCAATTCCCTTTCAAAAGGAACTAATATGTATACCAATATGTACCCTTTAAGGGTAAAAAGTTACCATGAAATTAAAAACATTTTTATTTTTTTATTTTATGGATCATTCCTGTATTTATTATGAATAATTTATCCATGCACATACATATACATATATATACATATACATATACATATATATATATTTTACATTCACATGTCCTCGTAACCTTTAAAGTCCCTGTAAAGGCATTTCTGAGATTTGTTTCTAAACACATTAGAAATGTTATAAATGTATTGTTGAAACACATTACAAAGACTGTGAACTATGTAGTACTGAATTCAGAAGTTATACCGTTAAGAAGTTTTTCACCACTGCTGTCTTCCGGATTTTTGGGCGGTTAAACGGTGGCTCGATGACGCACTGGAGCCGCTTGGCATGTGGCCCCTCCCCCATAACTAGAGCACATTCGCAATTTCGCATCAGTTCACCCGCTAGATTGCGAGTTACTGTCAGTACCGTTAGTTACTACAGCCTACAACTTACAAAACAGCCTACAAAAAAAAAAAAGATGATCTCAAGAAGAGGTGGATTAATTTTGTGAACAGCTACCTTGATGGAGTGCAGAGGATCACCACCAACACCTGCCTCTGCAGTGTCTTTACACCGGATAGTTTTACAAACTTTCATCGGCAACAACTGGGATTCACTGATAATCCACTGCAGAATGGGGCCGAACCGACTATCTCCCGCCCCGACCTTCATCCTCCCGTCCCGCCGACATCTGTCGTGATTCGTGAGCTGTACTTGAGTGTTGTTGTTGTCTTGTGTGTTTACGGCAGCTTTCCCGCGAGTGGGCGTGGTTTCGGCGCCGATCAACGGACACGCCCCCAGCGTTTGAGAGCAGAGAATGCTGCTTATTTTTTCAAGATTTCGATAAGATATTTTATGTACTTAGCAGATTTTTTTATGATTCAAATTTGGCTAGTTGGTTAATAACACATTTATCTGTGGTGTGAGAAACTCAGAACACATGTTTAATTTTGACTTTACAGGGACTTTAAAGGCCTACTGAAGTGCCTTGAAATGCACAGCATTATTCAATGTGTTAACGCAATTTCCACTGAAACAGGAAGATAGGGCGGGACAAATCAAACAGCTCCTCCCCTTCTTTTAAAAAGCCAGTAGTGTTTAGATTATATCACAGATCGGCCAGAGCCAGTGAGATTGATAAAGCTGCAGTTTCCTCCAAATCTATAACCGTTTCAGAATTCAAATGGGTCCCCATACATTTTTTTGGTATGTGCCAACTCACACATATGATCGGCTCTGTGCTATCGTGTCTCTGGACAGGAGCAGACTGTGCTAACATGAAACCAGACTTCATTCGCCCCAATGGAAAGCATATTTACACAGTCTGAATCATTCCTTATCCCCTATATAGTGCACTATGTGCCATTCACCATGTAGAAAATAGTAAATCTGTGAACAAGTGACCGATTTCACAGCAGCTTCAGAAGCTAATGTAGGGGGTGGGACGCTTCAGATACTCGAGAGCTTTTGATTGGACAGAAAATCTGATGAGAAGCTGGACTGCAGAGTGATGTCATTAAAATCACTGATCAATATTGGCAGAAGTGAGAGGAAACGTTTTTAATGCTTATATCGTCTAAATGCAAATGTTGTCATTGTTTTTGAGTACACTAGTTTATAGATAACAGTAAGGCTAACATATTCATATTAAAAGCCAAAAAACTTCTTTATTTCATGGTGACATTAATCAAAATAACTCTTCTCTGATGATGTGTTTACTGGCGCAAGGGCAGAACAACCTGTCACTCACGAGACCCACCAATAGCAAACCTCAATGATCCAATGATCCAATCAATTCCACCATGAACAAAACTAAGTTTGCACTACATTTTGAAGCAGTTTCACATGGATATACATCACGATAGGGAGGGAAAGTACATTTAAAAGCACAAAGGTTCACTTTTTGGGTGACAACACAGTGACAGCTTTTGAACCTTTTTTCTGAGGGTGTAAAAAAAAAAAAAAAAATTGAAATATAACCAAAATACACCAAATTATTAACATGATAACATACACAGACCATTTTGGTTTCTATATATAATAACGTTTTCATGTTCTTAATCAGCTACTTTTATCATTCCCATTTTGCTTTCTTCCTTCAGTCCGTAATGCTGTCGGAACAGACCTGCCATCCATTTTTGAGTTGTAACCCATTAGTTGAGAAGCACAGATCTAGTCCATCTAACAGCAAGGCGTTTCATCCTAGATTTTAACCTGGACAGACATCTTTTGTGCAAGACAAACAAGAGAAGCAAAATGTCTAAAATGGCAGTATAATGAGGAGTCATTTATAATGTTAGGTGAAATTATTACAGCATGTTCCTAACATTTCAACAGCAGTAACGTTTTAGAGAGAAGCACATTAATTTACTATTGCCACCAGAAAACAAACTGAAAGGTAACACTTTACAATAAGGTCTCATTTGTTAATATTAGTTAATGCATTAGCTAACATAAACTATCAATAAACAATATATTGTTAATGCTAAAAAAATACAATTGTTCATTGTTCATGTTCAGTAGCATTTGAACAGATGCAACTATACTAATACAAAATGTATCAGTAAATACTGAAATTTAACAAACATTAATAAATGTTGTTTAATACAGTATTAGTTCATGTAGTTAACTGTTAACAATGTTAACAAATGAAACTTAAATGTAAAGTGTTACCAACTAAAATGGCAAAATAAGGTTAATTTAGAAGATAAAGCAAGCAGCATATCAGTCCTTAAGAAACAGCCAATCACATTGGAGTTTGCACTAGCAGGTCAGCCAATCATCTTGCAGCTAAAGCCAGAACTGTCTAGGACAGCCATTGATGCTGGTGCTTACCCAGAGCTGCTCAGATGATGTGAATTCAGTGATAACAGTCTCATCCTAAACACATAGAAGATGCATGCGTGTGTGTTAGGGACAAAAAGCTAAGAACTAGAAAATGGTTTATTTTAACCTTTACACTTGCTGAATTGAGAGAATCACAATACCTCAGGAACGCACAAGTTACTATAAAAAACTGAACACCACGCTGTGAAATGGCTATATATAGTAGAGGTTTCAGGTCTAGGCAGTCAATTCACAGCTTTGCCTGCGACAGTAAATGAATGTGTTACTATTCACAAATTAGGATAGGATCTGAGTCACAGTTTGGATTAGGAATTGTTCACCAAAAATGACAATTACCATAATTTACTCACAGTCATCTTTCTTTTGTTCTGTGGAACACAAAGGGTGAATTTGTAAAGAATATCCTAGTCATTGGATAAAAAAAAGCACCATAAAAGTATTCCATGTCCACCATTAAACAGATAGTTCACCCAAAAATTTTAATTATGATTTACTCACCCTCAAGCCATCCAGGTGTATATGACATTCTTCTTTCAGACGGATACAATCTGAGTTATATAAAATGTCCTGGCTAATCCAAGCTTTATAATGGTAGTGAATGGCAGCCCAAAATTTGAATCCCAAAAAAGTGCATCCATCCATTATAAAAGTAATCCACAGGGCTCCTGGGGTAATAAAGGCCTTCTGAAGCGAAGAGATGCATTTTTGTAAGAAAAATATCCATATTTAACACGTTTCAATGTAAAATATCTAGCTTCCGCCAGATGTCTTCCGTATTGAACTTACGAAAAAAGCGCAACTGGCGCGACGTATGACGTCAGACGTAGCATAACCGTTTTGAACTTTGAGATGCACTACACTTTCTTTGTAAGTTGAATACGGAAGGCGGTCTGGCGGAGGCTAGATATTTTAGATAAGTTTTAAATATGGAGATTTTCCTTACAAAAACTCATTGGTTTGCTTCAGAAGGCCTTTATTAAGAATGTCGTATATACCTAGGATGGATTGAGGGTGAGTAAATCATGGGCTAATTTTCATTTTTGGGTGAACTATCCCTTTAAAAGGTGTTGCATTATGTCAATGTAATTTGTTCTCACATCTTCTGAAAAGAAATATTATACTCATGTCATTTTATATAGCAGAATGAGCAGAACAAATCATTTCTGACACTTTTAAGGTGCTTTTGTAATTTGACCAGTTCCAATTCAATGTCATCAAATGTGTTTGAGTAATAGTACTTCACTACTATACTTAAAATGTTTATGTAGAGTTTTGAATATACTTTAGGAAGACAAACCATGTGCAAATTCATCGGTCAACGTCATTGCTGAGTATTTCTCCTCAAAACTGCAGTGAACCAAAGACAATCTCAAAAACGTGGCTTGAAATCGCCCTTGATCTCTAGCGTCACAAACAAGTAACCGACCCGTCAACGTGCTTTTCCACAGAGAGCACAAGAACACCTTTAATAAGGGACAGGAAAAACCGGTACATATAGCATGAATAATGTATTATGATGTTATGATGAATTATATGCCTAAAGTTATAAATTGTTTAAAGTGTTTCTAAGGAGGCAGATTTTTAGAAGCTGTCTGACTCTAAAGATGGCCAACAGGAACATGGTTTGCAACATTAGAAACACATTAGCTGTTTAATAACGTAGACAAGTCAAAGGCTAATTATATAAATCAGTTTATGTGTCCAAAATTGTAGAGAGCGACATAAAACGCATTACCATTTTGATACATTGACTTGTATCGCCTGTATTATTCACTCTTCAGTCATGTTCTGGTTTAAACATATATGGCTAATTTAAATCAATATTTCCACTTGCCATTGTGTATCACTTAATACAGTTGAGTGATTAGATCTCTGAGCTTGTGCGATTGAGTGGACCATGTCATGAGGACATCTTTCCTCAATGATTTAAAAATTAAAATAGTATTTTTCTTAATCCTAATGTGATTAACAAGCAATCAAACTTGCTCACATAAGTGACTTTACTTTTATTTTAACAGCCAATGGAATTTATTGAGTGTCAATTTAAAAAGCTAAGAAAAAGCATTTATTTTTAAATAGTTTTTATTTTTAAAGTACAATTACATGTAAATACTTTTTTTGCTAGTTACTTTTACTTGAGTACTTTTAAATGAGTAACAATTCTGACATAGTACTCAAACTTAAGTACAATTTCTTAGTACTTTTTACATCCCCTGAATGTAATTTTAAGGAAAACAGCAGGCAGAATACCCATATTAAAATAGGATTTTTATCAAGGCGTAAATTTAAGTTAATATAGTATATTTCATATGAACATAAAAAGTGAATTTACTTAAAAAAAACATTACAATACTATATTAATACATCATTATTTATATACATCACACTAGTTATTACCTGCACCCAGAGAGGTAGGTGGTGAGGACAGCTAAGACAATTCTAATCCTGTCATGACTTTATAAAAAAAAAGATGCGTTTCCATATTTGATTTTGACAAGCAACATATTCTTACCTTTTTCTTAAAGCTTTGCTCCTCCACTATTTCACTACTCTTCTCGCTTACAGACACCACTTCCTGTGCAGCTTCCTGTTTCTTGTTGATCCTGTTTTTCCAATCTTCCTCTCCACTTTTCTTCAACATGGCTAGCCTGAGAAAGAAAAGTGTCAAAGCTTTACTCCATCTTGAACATTGTAGATGCAGAGCTCATGCAGATCTTCTGTATTAAATGCAAGAAATGCCAAATGAAAAAGAAACTGAAGGGATGCTGTCAGTTGTACACAACTCATTCGGAAATCACACCAAATTCAAAATTCTTCACAATTCAGCTTTCTCATACTACTTTGTCATGGTTGGTCCTATCTATCTTTCTGTCTACACTCATTTCATCCTGCCCTGTGGGGAAGGCTGGAGTACTAAAATAGTGCTGTCCGCGTTATCAGCACTCGCGGAGAGCAGAGATGACCCAATTTCATTTATAAGACAAGACAGAAGGAGAACAGCTCCAGTCACCCTGCAAAATCTCCAGCCATGTGCCATTGTCTCCTACACCGCAATATGCCATGAGTGTGCTTCTAACATGCTATTATGCTACCTTTCATGAACTAATCCTGACACGCAAAAATCTTGCTTTCTATCTTAAAAGGAGACATTAAATTTGACAGTAAATACACTTATAACGGTACAAAAGATTTCTCTTTAAAATAATTTATTTCTATTCATCAAAGAATCCTGAAAAACTCATCACGGTTTGTTTCCACCAAAATATGAAACAGCACAAGCTCTCAACATGATAATAATTTTTTTTTTTCAGATTTCTGAATGAACATGTGAAACAGAAGACTGGAGTAATGATGGTGAAAATTCAGATTTGCCATCACACAAATAAATTATATTTCATATCAAAATAGAAAACAGTTCTTTAAATTGTAAATAAATACATACAATTCTACTATATTTCTTCAAATAATTATACTGTATTTTTGATCAAATAAATGCAGCCTTTGTGAGCATAAGAGACTTCTTTCAAAAACATTACAAAAATCTTACCGCCCACAAACGGTAAGAATGGTATTATATTAATTTATATTTTTAATATAAAATTAGATTCATGACTTTATGGCCAGTTATAAGTTTGGTAGGGTAAATAAAAATAGGTACCACAGGATATTGTTGAGACCTGGAAGGTCATTTTAAAAGGTTTATTTACTTACTAAATTAAAAAACAATGTCTTTATGGGAACTGACTATTTTATGATAATGCCATATTTTGTGTAAATTACTTTATAGGATTGTCTGACCTCAGCATTGCAAAGTCTGTGGTTTTCCCGCGGAATTGAGCTACTTTTACAATGTTGTTTTTTCCTAGTTGAAGCCCCCGGAACGCAATTTTTTTATTATCTGGGAACCCCCAGGAATACGACTGGGCTAATTTTGGCCACAATTGGGCTGCTCACAATTGCTATTCAAATCAATTTTGAATAGCAATTGGGATCATCCCAACTCTCCTTGAAGATCCAGGAGTATCTTGCATATAGAGTGTATGCATTGATGTGTATGCATTGATGTCACCGAATGAACATGCCCCCACAGCTGGACTGAGTGGCAAAAGAGCCTGCAGCATGACTGGAATAGGGGAAACTACGAAAGCACGAGTGAAACAAACGATATTGACGTGCAGCCAGGAAACGTGCTACCTGACATTTATATGTGCCTGATTTCCACGCCAGGGCAATACATAAAGCAAAATGGGTTCTCCCAGAGATGAGTTTTTGCAGGATGGGATGTCTGGTATGCTCACAGCTGACATACAAGTGAAGTAACCAAAACACACCTCTCTTTGATTGACATAGATGTCATGGCCTCTGGATCTTCGTGGGTCTCTGGCTGTTGGTCTTTGGAGACGATGGGTCCAGATGGGCCGTATTTTCCCAGGATCTCTTCTTGGGGTTGTGTTTGAGGTGATATGAAGCACTGGGGTTTTGGCTGGGTTTGAGGGGGTATCTTGGGTTGAGAGGGAATGTAGGCATGTGACTGAGGTGGAAGGAAGGATTGTGGTTTCGGCTGCGTCTGCGGCGGTACTATGGGCTGTGTCTGCCGTTGAGGTTCAGAGTAAACCTGAGTTTGCCATGGAGGAGCCTGAGTGTCAACGTGGGTGGGAGGTTGAAAGTCGGAAACGAGGTGTGTTTGTAGTTTGGCCTGTGTCTGTGGCGGTGTCGGCGGGCTGTAGGGTTGTGTTTGAGGTCGGGTGTCTGTTGGTGTGTAGACTTGAGGGTGCAGCGCCGGTTTTGGTTGAGGTTTTGGAGGAGTGTACGACTGGGTTTGCTGGAGGTAAGTGAGCGAGTTTGAGGTGTGTGAAGAACTTTTGGAGGAGACCACAGCAGTGCTCACCGCCCTCACGGGAACGCTGGGATCAGGGACATCTGGAGAAACAAATTGAGTATAGCATGAGTACAAATACACATACAGAGAGCCTAAAAGGGTAAATCTAAAAACCTGCCAAGAACAAAAAAAGAAACACATTTTGCATAAAGAAAGGACAATTAGGTCATTTTAAGGATATTATTATTATTATTATTTGCATTATGACATTCATTTTATTAATGACAATTAAGTAAACCCTAAATCCCCATTGCTTTAATGCAAACATAAAATTGTAATGCATTAATACATTAAACCCGTATTTGTCATACTACCTTTAAATGTAATTGATGCATTCTTTTTACACTATTCTGATTTTTGCTGATTTAATTTAAATAAAACAATTGTACATCAATATTTTGTTCTATTATTCAATCAAAATATTTTTTGCAGATTTGATAATCTAATGAGAGTAATGATTTAAATAAGATAATTCTGATAATGGTAATTTAAAAGAAAAACTGGTTGTTTTAATGGGGATTCATAATATTGACCCTGTAACCAGAGGCATTTGAATTAATACAAATATATTAACAGCTGATGAAGCACTTTGGACTTCAATGTTTTGTACTTTAATGCAGTAAAAAAAGAGAATCTTATTAGAGTTAACAAAAAAGAGAATTATAGGGATGAGAATTTGAATAAATAAAATTAAAAAAAACAAACAAACAAAATAAATGGGTTATTTGTATGGTGAGGGAGGTAAACTGGAAATAACACACTTTTATGAGATTGACCCCATAACCAGAGGCCTTATATCAGTATAAACCAAGCACTAATATGCTATTCAAATATTTACATCCATCCAGACAAATATGTGCCATAGCTATTTAGTGCACCAGATTCAGAAAAAAATAATGCATAAAACCTAGAAACTGCATTACACATCAGCTTGCACATACACTCTCATATTTATCATAAGGCACAATCAATACCTGACATGCATGAACAGACAGCAGTATAAAGCACCACTGCCACACACACACACACAAAAACCTGTGCACAATGTTTAAAACATCCTTTATACTGTAAAAACCCACTGTCGCATTTTGCCATCATGGCTGTCCTTTAACATGTAGCAGACGTGAACCTGATAACCTACTGGTTTTTTTTCTGTGGGGTGACAACATGTCTGTATCAGTGTGTGCATGTGTGCTGAGCACACTTCCATCCGTCTTACCGCTCCAGTCTTTCATTCATCTCCCTCTTTACTACACAATATACACATACACGCCTCTTGCTTCCAGACTAATGGATAGTAACAGCTTTGGTGGGAAGCGCAAACAAAAGCCACAGAGGAGAGAATCACTCCACTTTGCCTTCTGCCCGATTCATTTCGGCATCATTAGTTTTACACGGCTCAGACAAAGAGAGCCACACACTTGATGTATGATAAATTATGCTAATCACATTCGATTCGAGCAGCATGTAGGCTGGGAGCCCGTTTAACCCGGTTAACCCAATCAGATGCCGGCTGCATCGTGCAGACGTGCAGCATGCATGCATGCGTGTGTGTGATTGCAATGACAGAAACAATAGATGCAGCTTAGAGGTTTGCACCCCTTTTAAAAGACTTTTCTTTTTTGTTCTATCTAACCTTACCTCCAATGACAGCTCTGGTACCGCTTCCTCTTGCCGTCTGATGAGTGTCTGGTGAAAGGTAACCTCCCTCTGAGACGGGTGTGCTTTCTTTCTCTCGCGGGCCGCTCAGCTCTGCATCTCCCCTGCCGTGAGGGGGTGTGTGTCTGAGTGCATGTGTGTGCGGAGGCGAAGTCTCACTGGGGAGCTCTGTCTCTCTCTCCTCTCTCCCTAAATACCCAAGTCTTCCCCTCCACCCACTTTCACCCTGCCTCTGGCCATTGGCTGAAATCATTGGCGCGGCCCCACCCTTGCCGTACGCTGACTGGCCGGGCTGTTCTGTTGGAGGCGGAGACTGAACATCAGGTGTGGGATTTTCCCCACTCTCTGTAAGACTGAAGTATCGAACTCCTCTCTCATAGGCTGGAAGCTGAGTCTGATTGGGTGAGGCCTGAGTGGAGGGCGGAGCTGCGGACATCCCCATGCAAACATCTGCAGTCATTGATGGGGAAGCGCTTGTCACCATGGCAACAGAGGCCTGGGCGGTGACCGCGGTAACAGTCCGGACCAATGATGCAGAGAGAGGCTCCAACTTCACACTTCCATTTTGCAGCTGGAGAGAAAGAAAGAACAGTTGTATTTTCAGATGTCTTTTTAGATGGTGTTCACATTGACAGACCCCAGAGAGGTCAGAGGTCATATGCAGGACACTCAGGACACAGCTTGCAGAGACTGGATGCATTTTGCATACCAAACAGCCTAATCAGTTAACTTCAGGGCAATAAGACATGCAACAAACCAGAATTTTTGTTTACGTCACTATCAACAACGAGGTCTGGGTGTTTTACAATTCTAATTCCACTTTCTTGACAAATAAAACTGAATTTCACTCATAGCAATCACAGATTCACTTATTTAAAGGTGCTGCATGTAAGAATGACAGCTAGTGGTTGAAATGGGTACTGCAGTCCAAATTCTAAATTGTTTGCCCCACCCCTTCCTCCTCAACTCCACGCTCACAAGTTTTTCAGATCAACAACTATGTGAACGCAGCATGTTTCTTAAATATCTGCAAAGATATTGTGGTATTATTATGCTTTAGTACAGTCAAAAACTTACATCCAGCACCTTTAAAATGAATAGTTCACAAAAAAGCACCATAAAAGTTGCCCATTGTGACTTGTTAAGTGCATATACTTAAGTGTGAACTGAATGTAATGTTTTTGGACACAATTAAATGAAAATTGCTATTAATTTAATTACAAAATTTGCTCAATTAGTTTAATTTATTTAATTTAATAAACGTTTCGACCCGCCTAAAAGTACATCTTTACGTGTAATTTCATATTTGCTTCTTTTCTTTAAAGTCTACTGCTGAATGTACTGACAGGCATTTCTTGTAAACTAAAATATACTTTAAATGTAATTTCTATTAATCCTTGTAAATTATGCATTTATAAAAAATTTACAAAATTTAGATACACATTATACTTTTAGGATGTGAAGTACACTAAAAGCGCACATAAAATACAATTAAGATAATGCCTCATATACCATGGTCATTTGCAAGCATTGACAACTTCAAGCTGTTAATGACGTTTCAGCGCAATATATGGAAAAATATAAAATTCTAATTATTTTTGTCACAGTTAGATCTAGAATTCAGAGATACAGAGATAAAGTAGTGTATAAGATTACATTTATTTGAATAAATGAACTATAGCATTTATTTGAATTAATTATCAAGAGAGAGAAAGAGAGTGAGATGCGTGTGTAAATTGCCTGTGTCTGTGCAGCATCTTTCTCTATTAACAACAAAGCTGTGGGTTTAATTACTTCAAAACCTGTGATATCTCATTGCACACCTTCCAGCCAATCAGAATCAAGTGTTCAGAGAGACCATGGTATGATTAAAATAATTGGAAGCCATATGATAGTTCTGTTTGAGGAAAATACCACATTTTGGATACTGACAACCCCTGTTTCCCCTCCCCCAAAAATCAACATGAACATCCTGTCAAACATCTTGAAGCCATACAGGTTTGTAATACCATGAGGTTAGGTAAATGACAGAATTCAGTGAAATGCAGTTACTGGATTAAGAAATGAAACAGGTCAAAATCAAAGCAGTTATAATGCAACTCAGCAGGAGCAAATATCCAGTTTGAAAATGCAATGTTGTCGAGGCCTCAGCAATTAACCAATCAGCAGCTCCTGCAAGGCAAAGCTCTCACTGCTCAGCCAATCAACAGTCTCAGTCCAGTGTTTCTTACTTGCTCGCACTGAGGGGGACCAACAGAATCATTAGTCACAGCGCGTTGATCTGTGAGACTGGATGGGTCTACGTCTTTTGTAAATTCCTGTGAACAGCACAATGTCGCTTAACTTTCAAGAGAGTATTGACTGAAGTCAACTACAACTGCTATAGGATTCAGAGTGACAGACAAATTGAGTGTTTTCTTTTTTAAATCACTCTTTAATCAGCTCTCTAGGCCAGTACCGGCACCAACCTGAAATAATTTAGAAAAGACACAGAAGCACACAGAGACGTGAAAGTGAAATAATGAATGGTCTTATGTCAAAGATAACTGTCAAATAATAATGCATCTCTGTAAACTTGATGCAACTAGCATAAAAATGTTAGATTTTCCCTTTAAAGTGCTCAAAGCAAAAATATCCATTTACTGGTGGATTCCACAAAAAGAGGTAAAAAGAAAGACGCCTCACCTGATCAACCTCGCCCTGGGTAATAGGTTGGGTCTGAAAGCGGGCGTTGGCCCTACGCTGGCGTGTGTCAGAGCGGGGTCCGTTTTCTGACTGGCCAGAGGTTTGAGACAACCGATTGAATAATGCCATCTTCTCAGCTAGGCTTAGTGCTGATAGGTCCGGTTCCTCAGGTCCAAAGCCCACTTCTCCATCAACTGCCTCCTTTGAAACATCATCTTTCTCCTGCTCATGGTGGGCTGATCCATGTGCTGATGATGCCTGCAAACTGGGAGGAGAATTACAGGGTGTTTATGCTATAATAAAACACTGTACACAGAGAAGTCCAGCTGATAACAAAACTGCACACAAAACAATTAAAGGTTCACCCAAAAATGAAAATTATGTAATTAATGACTCACCCTAATGTTGTTCCAAACCCGTAAGAGCTCCGTTCATCTCCGGATCACAGTTTAAGATATTTTAGATTTAGTCCGAGAGCCTTCTGTCCTTCCAATGAAAGTGTATGCCCACTCTACAGTCCGTGTCCAGAAAGGAAAGAAGGTATGAAAAACATCATCAAAGTAATCCATGTGACATCAGTGAGTTAGTTTGACTCTTTTGAAGCATCGACAATACATTTTGGTCCAAAAATAACAAAAACTACGACTTTATTCAGCATTGTCTTCTCTTCCGCGTTTGTTTGAATCCCGCTGCTGACGTAAGACGCTGCTGCTGTGTTATCTGGCTTCCATGTAGTCTGAGGGAGACGCACGCTTTGCGTCTTACGTCAGCAGCGTCACTGTGGACTCGTGAATGCGGATTCAAACAAACGCGGAAGAGAATACAATGCTGGATAAAGTCGTAGTTTTTGTTATTTTTGGACCAAAATGTATTGTTGATGCTTCAAAAGAGTCTAACTAACTCACTGATGTCACATGGATTACTCTGATGATGTTTTTCATACCTTCTTACCTTTCTGGACACGGACTGTAGAGTGGGCATACACTTTCAATGGAAGGACAGAAGGCTCTCGGACTAAATCTAAAATATCTTAAACTGTGTTCCGGAGATGAACGGAGGTCTTACGGGTTTGGAACGACATTAGGGTGAGTCATTAATGACAGAATTTTCATTTTTGGGTGAACTAACCCTTTAAACAATTGTGACCCAGGACCACAAATAAGTCATAAGTCGCACAGGTATATTCGTGGCAATAGCCAACAATACATTGTATGGGTCAAAAATCATTAGGATATTAATTAAAGATCATGTTCCATGAAGATATTTTGTAAATGTCCTACCGTAAATACATAAAAAATGTATTATTGGCAGTAATATGCATTGCTAAGGACTTCATTTTTTGACAATTTTAAAAGGCGATTTTCTCAATATTTCACTTTTTGCACCCTCAGATTCCAGATTCCAAGCTTATTTATTCAGATTTCATACTATTTATAAATCAGTTAACAAAAAAACAAAAAAAACCTTTATGACTTGTATTATGGCGCAGGGTCACAATTATGGTAAGTACCCCAGTAACTCCTAGTTTGTGAATTTGTTTTCCAAACCTGTGCCTTTATGTCAAGCAGAGCAATATGATACATATATATATATATTATACAGTCAGCTGTATAAGAAATGTTTCATTATTCTGTTACACCTAATAAAAAGTAACTAAATATGTTACATAGCTGTTTATAGAAAGTAATGTTAGACACTTCCACATAAATAATTTATAAAATGTTTATAATTTACAGTTGTAATAATTTATTATATAAAATTCTATAATAGATTTAAAAATATCTATGATAAAACATACAATTATTATATCTATAATAATTGTTTTTAATTTATTTGACTTAATATTGTCAGTATACTAGCATTTAGATCAAAGCTAACAAATATGGACTAACAACAACAAAAGATTCATCTAAAAGATTCTTGGGATCTGTTGAAGTGTAACTCTGTAACTGTACAGAGTACAGACTATGGCAAGAACTCAGCAAACATTAAGTAAACCGGTGTAAGTTTTACCTTAAAACAAACACACACACACAAACGTTCAAATCACTGCCTAGCCAATGTTTCAGTCTATACACGGTTTAAAAAAGAATGAATCAAATGCATTGGTGTTGTGTTCTTTTACTTAATTTGAGTGAACCTTTATTTTATTATTTTTTGTTATTTCTTCTAGTTTAAGTTAATCTCTCCTCTCTGTCACTTTCATAAAAGTCTTGACAGACGGGTGACACCTCTGACATTTGGGTGTGCATGAAGAACACAGAATCTGTTTTGCTGCTCACCATGTGACTATTTACAGCTAATCTGGGTGACCACGCGCTGATGTAGACACCCAAATCATCTGCACATGCTCACACACATTAATATACTCGTACATTTTCATACACACAGACACATGCTCACATTTCAAAACTGAGAAACTGCAGCACCCCATAATTGCATGCCAGCCATTCTGTTTTCACACTCACACACAACAATTTACAACAGCGTGTGGATGTAAAATCCACCAGCAGATGGCGCACTGGCACATAAACAGTCTACTGAGACATTTTGGAGAATTTAATAATCCAATGCACCAGAATGAATGAACCAGTTAATTAGACTCTTTCTCTCAAATATGGTATGAATCCATTAATATGCAATTATGCGGTCAAAGAACACATGTCTCTGTGACGAGTCAAGCAATAAACAAATTAGGAAACAGCATGCAGCTCAAGACCACAAGTCTTAAGGTATTACATATACACAGAAAATTATACAAAATAAAATAAAGCATTCAAATGATACCTGAAGCTAGTCATGGAAGTGCTGACTACGGCAGGACTGGGGATTCTGGGAGCAGTGGTTTGAACGGTGATGACTTGGGAAGGGGGAGTGGGGTAACTTTAGAGGAGGACAAAACAAAAGGAATGGTACAGTGAAGTGAACAAGAATTATTGCAAAAGTAGTAGGAGTGAAGAACAAATCATAGAATTATCAGGGTCAAAATAAAAATGTCCAAAATAAATGAGCCATTCAGCATCCAATGAGTGATTATGGGAATATAAATGTTGGGTATATCTTTTAATGGAACAGTTTACCCACAATTTCAGCGGTTTCAGCAGTTGTCCAGGTAAGAGCTGTTTTTTTTGGGCTCAAGATGGTGGATTGGTATTTAACAGGTTTCATTACCATGGTAACTTACGCTTCATGGCTAGCCTGCTTCAGTGCAGGTTTTATTCAGGGTTAGAGACCGCAGATCAAAAGAACCAAAAACTGATCTGCTGTGAGCAAAGTGACATTCTGACACAATAAAGCCACTCCCCCTGTATCTCGCTATCCAAATTATAGCAGTTTAGAATGAAAGAAGACAAAATTGCCCATCTTTTGCTGCTAATTATTTCTTTTATTTATATTATATTATGTATAATTCATTTAATATATTAATTATATACATTTTCATATATACACATACACACACACACACACACACACACATACATACATAAACATATATATATGCACCCACTAGTAGAGAAATTATACAGTATCTGGCATCTGAATAATTATTGGTTTGACTGTGTTTCTTTAAAATAGAAGATAAGATTTAATTATATGAAAACCAGATCATTTACATCACAAAAAGTAGGAAATTACTCACGTAGCAGCAATGACAACTTCCTCTGACGTGACCGGCTGTGTCCGTGACCGATCCTGCACTCGTCTGAGTCTCCGCTCAACCGCAGCGTTGCGTGACCGAGGTTTGGGAACACCTCCCTCTGAAGTCCTCTCCAGCTCCTGCAAGACGAGAACAGACGGACCAGGAGAGGTCACAAACAAACATACAAAGTTGTCTATGCATACAAAGTTAATATTAACTACATTAACTAAATATATATTCAATATTAATGTTTGTGTAGGTATTATTATTTTTAGTAGTGTATGCTACAGAGAGCTGATACCCTGAAGAGAGACCTCTTGGCTGCCACGCTCATTTTAGCTCGTTCATCCATTTTTTCCTCATCCACTAGATAAAAGAGAGGGTTCAATAGAAGGGTTTTATAGAACTGTTGTGTAAAAGCATGACAATGGCCAAATCACAGCGGCTGCTATTTGGTACTACAGTTTGGTATTGCTTAAATTTTGACTCACATTCTGCATTTTGAATCTCTGGACTAAGACGGGACCTGAAGATAAAAGAATAAAAAAAGAACAAAAATAACTGACCCTGATGATTCAACTGGTGTGGTATGGCTATATACTATAGCCACAAACAAATTAACTTTACAGATATTGGCGGTGCAACACACAACTTCCTGTTTCACTGTACCTATCAGACTCCAGCCTTTCGGCTGATGTAATTGGCTGGGTTCTAAACCTCTCAGATGATTTCCTGTCATCACCAGGAGAAATATAACGTCTGGGCCGACGTGCTCCTCTCTCTCGGTCACCACTGACGATTGGATCAGTCTCCATGGGAACCTGGTCACCTTTAGATTCCCTTTAGACAAGAAAGATTGTCTTAATAAAAACTTTCAGAATTAGTTTAGTACAGAGCCTCTAAAGCAAAATTTTCAGGATAAAATACCCCAAGACATTTTGTGTGTGCTTCTTAACAAGAAAACTGTCATGAAAACATTAGGGGCTCCATAGTTAAGACTACATTTTCTCTGAAATACAAATAGTATGCAGTAACAAAGTTAGTGGAGAGTCACACATCCAAAACCCACATATTTCAGACTACTTCAACTAAGCACAACAAATCAATCATTAATCAACAAAACACAGTTATCATTTTATTTAGTAAGGAAAATCGTGCATTTGATGAAGACAGAAACAAATTTATTTGCACAAGATCAAGGTTAAGATCCAACGGTTTGTAACCCTACAAAATCTCATCCTGCTGCCAATATAGTTAGAGGAGATGCCAAAACAGATTTAAATTGAGTTTAGGTTAAGAGATTTAAATGCACAAGTCATCATTGAAGCCGTTAGTTGAAGCCAACATTCCTCCATTCAGACTCAGTTGATTGAATGTGTGGTAAAGTTTCAGCAATTATAAATTAAATTTCTGAATGAACCGCAGTATTCGGTAAAGGCATTGCATATGATTAAATAAAAGCAGAACTTTACATCCAAAAGTAAGGGTTATTACTTGAAGGTTAGTGGGTTTAATCATCTTAGATAAAATCTTGATTTATCATGCTGACAGGCCAGTCCACGTACATCTCAGGTCTGCGTCCAGAAGCATTCTCTAAGTAGGAATGTCTCAGCTTTGCCACAGAAACTCTTGTGTCCAAGGTGCCCGTTTCACCATTGGCCACGACACCCGACTCCTTAGTATGAAGCCCAGCACCCATCACTATGGCAGACTCTCGACTGGCGGCACGCTCAAGACTTCGCAATGCAGCAGACCGCTGAGTTACGCCGATATCTGACATGGAGCGGATTCGTACCTTTGGCCTGAGGTCACCTGCATCCTGACTCATGCGATGTTGAGCTTGTGGAAGGGAGGAACCTTTCTGCAAGTACCCTCCAACTTCCGCCACCTTATTGTGTGGAAACTGCTGTTCATGGGTTAGCTGTACCTGAGTAGGAGCAGTGTCAATATCTTGTTGTGGGTTATACCTCTGTTTCGCTTTCTCACATCCTTCAAACTGATCATCTGATTGGCCCATTCGATGCATTCCTTGTGCTTCCCATTCATCCAACTGGCCAACTTTGCATACCCTACGTCCCTCCCAATCATCTTCTGATTGGCTTATCCTTCTTCGTCTGATACACCCTTCCTCATTCCCCGACAAACTGATATGTTGTCTTCTACTGTGTCCTTCTGCCATTTCTCTTTGAAGGAACCTTTGGCTTTCCTGCTCCTCTACCTCCTGACTGATTTTCTTATCACCCTTTACCACCCTGTTTCTTTGATCAACTTGCCATTCTCTTTCTTTGAATTTGTCAACCTTCCTGAGACCTCCTTGTTCCCCCTCTAACTGGTTAGTGCTCCAATCACCTTGACCCTCCTCCTTTTTAATACCACACCTTTGCTTGTTTTCTTCTCTTTGACCAATTTTCCTTACACTACGTCCCGCATCTTCACCTGTCCAACTGTTCTTTGTGCCATTATCTACCTCTCTTTCCTCAGATTGTCTGTTCCTTTGGTCATCATGCCCTTCTCTGTCATTTAGTAGACCTGTTTTACCTGTTATTGTGCCCCCTTCCATCTGAGTCATTCCTCTTCCATCAGTCCCTTCCCGCACTTCCCTCCCTTCCAAATGGTGCAACTTTCTTCCACCTCTCCTCTCTGTCTCATCTGATTGACTAATCCTTCTGATTCTCTGACTTTCCAAACCTTCATCAGTTTGTCCACGCATGGGATCATCCACACTTTTTTGTCTGCGGCGAATCTCTGAGGGTAGCACAGCCTTTCTGCTCCTAAGTAGCCCTTCCGAAGGTGGATCCGCCCTGGATGCTGATCGACCCTCTCTGTGAACGGGCTGAATATGATCAGAACTGGGACGCTGTCTTGTCTCTTCACCCTCTTTTCCAGTAGATATTGAACCAGGTGAGGCCAAACATCCTTTCTGATCCAGCATCTCAGACATGCCAAGTGGAGGCCCAAGCACAGGATGAACTACATGAGGATTTGAAGGTGGGGATAGATGGCTAGATGCATGGGAAGGACCAGAGTGGACAATATGTCCATACGCTGGAGGTAATGCCTGGGCTGGACCATACTGCATAGGTTGGCTGTGGCCATAATGCCTATGTGATGGACGTAAATGCGAGGAGTGTTCATATTCATGTAGAGGCTTCTGAGTAGTTGCAAGCACTTGAGCTGGTTGGCGAGTGTCCCGATCCAAAGGCACTGGTTGAAGGATAGCCCGATACTTCTGTACAGGTGGTGGGGCATCTCTACGACCAGGTAATGGCTGCTGGAGGTCTTTGTATGCTGGGCGTGGTTGTGTCATTGGTGACAGTTGTTGAGCATCCTGACTATCTCGCCTTGGTAGGGATTGCCTGGTTCCAGGCTGATGACCCATGGTGCTAGGGTGTACACCAGGAATCTGTTCATAGTTTGGGGGCTCTGCACTTTGGGCACGCTGATGATTTCCCATTTCACTTGAAGGTATGTGTTGAAAGGCAGGTGAACCAATACTGTGAGTGCGCTGGAATCGTGGCCGCTCTGCACTATGTGCCCTTTGTTGACGAGTCTCCACTAGCTGATTAGGTTGCTGAATTGGGGGTTCAGTGCTCCGTGTTCGTGGCTGGTTTGCAGATTGAGGTCGTGGAGCCAAATATGGAGGGGCAACTGTAGGATGACGTCTGGCAGAGGATGCATCTGTCCCTGAATCAGAACCCTTTACTGAGATATCTTCCCTTGTCTGTCTCTCTCTTACTCGTATTCTTTTTGAAGGGAGGAAAGAGAGAAATTAACATTCATCCAGTTCAAAACCTGACCTACTATCATTTTGAGTAGGGATGCACGATATTGTATTTTTGCCGATATCCGATAAGCCAGTATTTTTCAAATCATTTATGCAGATAGTCAATGCCAATACTTTTTCCTTTTGTTTGGAAACAACACCAAGTCTCTCTTTTGTGGTGATTATAAACAAACCATTGTTAGAAGTAAAACATTATTAGTTTTATATAAAATTATATTTATAAGTTGAATAATGAGAGTATACTGAAAGCTTTGAACCCAACAATAAAATCTATTACTGTAACCGTAGCATTTTTATTTGTGGATTCAACATTTGTAGATGGTCTTTGATATATATATATATATATATATATATATATATATATATATATATTATATTATATATATTTTTTTACACATTAATGAATAAAATGGTGCATACAAAATAATTTCCAGGTGTCTTCTGGCTAGCTTCGGACCTCTAAATCAAATCAGATTTGGGATTTTATGACATCAGTTGCTGCTTCATTTATTCAGAAACACAAGTAAAGTTATTTGAGTATTTACTTTTCATTTTATTAGTCTAACATCAAGACCGAGGGAGGTTGCTGCTGATGCATGCACTGGTGACTGTATTGCACACCAGATGCGTCACTCTGTCCACGCATTCTCAAATTCAGTGTGGCGATCTAAAACAGAGAATCTAAATCACCATTCAGGCAAAAGTTCGCTTCAAAAATGACCACACAGCAGATGTGATCAAGTTGCTAGGCAAGACATATCAGCATAATTTTTCATATCAGGCCGATGTTTACATTTTAAGCCTTTATCGCCTTTATTTGCAGATAATATCGTGCATCCCTAATTTTGAGAAAAACTGTCATCAAGATCAAGGATAACGACCACCTTCTCATCTTAAAATGGTTTGTTTTAATTAATTCTACAGCTAGTCAATGTTGAACACAGGAAGAAAAACAAACATTCTCTTTCCAGATTAAAATCCAGTCCAGTAATTTACTACCCTTTTGATAGACAATAATATGAAATCATTAAAAAGCAATAGTCCCCTGATTTATAGTTACTAGTAATTTCTCAACCAGCAGTGACTCACTGACACACAAACAAGCTTCACCTGTTATAATTTTATGAAGGGAAAAATAGAAAAGGACTGAAGCCAAGGTTCATTGTTAGGAGCTGGTCATATTTTAATGAGGAACAAAAGGTCAGTGGTAAACAACAAAACAAAAAAACAAAAACAACCCAGTGGTTGCAGGGGGAGATTAAAAATGGACCGGTTTGCCATCATCTATGGTGACTGTATATGAAAGGTCAAGGGGATGAAATCTAAGGTGTGGAAATGGATCCTTGTGCGCATGGACTTTATAGGGTAAGGACAATTGTTGGAAAATGGAGTTAGCGGGTCAACTGAGGGAATTTAAAGGATTACACTCCCACTCTGATACCTGGATGGCCAGTTGATTTGTGAGTATGTTTCACTGTCCATGTCTCTCCTGAGGGACCCCTCACTCTGAGAAAGAGCTGCCAAGCTAAAGAACACAGAGGCCCAGACCCCAGTTATCACAGTAACAACACCATGACATTCACCACTATAACAAAACAAAACAGTGGCTTCACCACTCCTAAATGAGATTCTAGAGGGGGACAATTGTAAATGTCACAAATCCACTTTCCTTGATTGTTTCCTCTCTTCCTTGTTCTATTATTTTGCCTGACTTTAGTTTAAGGTTCCTCAATTAGTCTCTGACATAATTACTTCATTTAAGTATGATGATCTCATCAGTCTGGACATCTTTCTCCTCAAGGGAAGTTTAGAGTTTCAGAGTTATGTGACACTTAGAATAGAACACCTGCACTTGAACATAAAAGATAGTTTATCTATTTATGAATTATTGTAGGGGTCTCCTATGGAAACAATCACATTGAAATGATAAGGGTTAGACTAGATGGCTTGTATTTTCAGGTTTAGTGTATTGCTCTTCTCTGATAGTGAGACAAATTTGTGTCAAAAAATGACTGTCATAAGTAATGTGCATTTCTTCTCCACGACCATGGAGAGATTAAGCATTGAAACTAGGGGACAATGCAGTATCTTTCGGCAGAACTTCAGAGTGAAATTATTGCTGATATCCAGTGAACAGTTGTACATATTTCACCCCAGCACACCAGCTCTCTGGCATGACTGTGAACCTGACTAAACACAAAAGCTGGTCCATTCAGCATTTTACCAGGAGTCTCTTCAAGAGCTTCAGCATTATCTGAGTGAGCCAAAAAACCCAAAGCATTAGTCCTTGTCAAGGTCCACAAGTTTATCGGTATAGATAGATGATGGCAATTGTTAACCCTGTTGCATCTCCTTCCTTTATAGGATGATTTCTAAATAAGCAAGCTGGGATTTTGCATCTCTTGATTTCTACAGCTTTTCTTATGGGAATTTGTTGTAAATCCGTCTTTGTAAATATGCAGTCCCTTAAAGGGTTAGTTCACCAAAAAAAATGAAATTAATTACTCATTCAGTTTAAAACCCGTAAGACTTTCGTTTATCTTCGGAGCACAAATTAAGATATTTTTGATGAAATCTGAGAGCTCCCTGAACCATCCATAGGCAGCAACATCATTGCAACTTTCAAGGTCCAGAAAGGTAGTAAAGACTCCAGTGGTTCAACCTTAATGTTATGAAGCAGCGTTCTGACGTAGAATGCGAAAGTGCTTCACTGTGTTTACTATGTGAATAGTGTAGGAGAATGATGTTTAAGAGAAGATATTGTTGAATAAAGTCGTTATTTTTGTTAAAGTCGTTATTTCGCTTCATAAAATTAAAGGGTTACTTCAGCGGTTAGCATTAAGCTTTGTATCAGTAGAAACCCGGGAGTATATTCAAATTATCGTACTTTCCCCCCTCATATGACCCTGAGACAAGAGAATTATGTATTTTATTTCTGGAAAAATTCCTCCGATGACGCAAATATCGTCATTTTGCGTCATCAGAGGAGTTTTTGGCCAGAGGCTGAAGACTAGAGCCAGCAGAGGGCGCTATTTCCACATGTTTTCAACATCACACTCACAGCACTCGGCTCGCGGAGCTGCAGAGATTCATGTAAACGGAGCGGTGGAGACCAAAGTGAGTGTTTTAACTTTTAAAATTAACTTCCTATGACAGTTAAGCTTCCAAAGACATGAACTGAACACGCGCTGTGAATGCAGCCGCAGCCGCAGCCGCAGCCGCGAATCCCGCGATTACCTCCGCTCATGTGATGAATGTAATCCGATCCTGCTGCGTTTGTGCCGTGACGCTCAATCGGCTCACTCGCATTATATCGAACAGACACGTTCAGTTTTTAATTGTAGTGTCTCTGAACTGATTTTCTGAAAATGAAAAGCGCGGTGATCCAGTAATCCAGTAGCCGACTAGCCGCGCCTAGAGTAGGGCAGTGAAGCAGTGCGTTCTGGGAATTGTTGTCTTTCATCCCCATGAGACAAAAATACGTTTTCTCTGTTTTCTCAGTCTAGAAGGCACCAAATTCAAAAATTATTTCACATTTATACTACATTAATGACCCAGTTTAAATACAGATTCATCTTCCCAGCGCTGAAGTACCCTTTTAGGTTGAACCACTGGAGTCACATGGACTATTTTAACGATGTCTTTGCAACTTTCAAGGCAGTTTTGTGTCATTAGTTCATTTAACTTTGAGGCCATCGATATGTTAACATTCCTTCAATCCTTTCCGCTTTAAAAAAAGAGCACATCTTATATGCCTCGCACCAACTAGCTGTTTCAGAAGGACGTACGCTACCACAAGAAGAAAATACCACATCAAATCAAAATCAGGGTCAACAAACACATATAATATTCTTAAGATCCAGAACTCTGCACACACACTTACCCTTGTCTGTTGAGGATATTTTGAGCTTGTTGCTCAATGAACAGGTCCCCGGGAGAGATGCCATATCGTGTTGTGGGCAACGAAGCTCTGCGTGCTGTTCTAGGAGAACTTGCCACAGTGACGACAGCAACACCCTTTGTTGGTTGGGCTGCTGTTGTTTCCATGGGAACCAGAGCTTCCTGTGGCCGTGGTTTCGGACTTCGATCAGGTGCTCGTCTATAATTTTCCAAATTCATTGCCCTCTCTCTCTCGCGCTCGGCATCAAAGCCTGACGGAGGAGCAGAATCGGGGGCGGGGTCAGAAGGCATGAAGACCCGGCCTATCCCTGAACTGCTGTATTTAGACCTGCTGCTGCTTCGATCCCGTCCCTTATCCTGCTCTTGCAATGCCTCGCCCCCCGTTCTGCTTTCACCACGTCCCCTGTCAGGAGGAGCCCCTCTGTCCGACAGGTCAGACTGTCTCCGTGCACGTGTGTAGCGTGGTGTGTAATCCAGATCCACCTCCTGGTCAAGGAGGATTCCGTAACGTTCTGATAATTGTCGTCGACGTTCAGCTTTGTAGCGTGCGATCCGCTCCGCTTTAGAGCTGAGGCTGGCTGCATCAGACCCTGCTGGTGTAAGGCCTGCTGGGTCAGGTTGGGCGGACAACTGTGGATCTGGACGCGTCCGAGCTCTGGGCTGCCGCTCAGGAGCTTCCATTTCATCACGACTGTAGCGCCGCACTGTAAAGTTCCAAACACAGAGTGAGAAGGAGATCAGCAAATTCATTTTATTAAAGGGGTGACATGAGAATCTTGATCTTTTGGCATATAAGAGGCCTTTCTATCATTAAAGGGATAGTTCGCCCAAAAATGAAAATTTTATGTTTATCTGCTTACCCCCAGGGTATCCAAGATGTAGGTGTGTTTGTTTCTTCAGTAGAACACAAATTAAGATTTTTAACTCCAACCGTTGCTCGTATAATGCATGTCAATTGGGTGTATTTCTATGAGAGCCACTATGAGAGTAAAAAACACAGACATATGAATCCGTATTAAACTCTGTGACTCATGGCAACACATTGATGTCTTAAGACTCGAAATGATAGGTTTCTACGAGAAACCGAACAGTATGTGTTTTTTTTTTTACCTCATATCAGACGAAACTCATCTAATATTCCCAATGCCATTACTTCCGCTGGAGAAGGTCAAAATTATCATAGATGGCGTGGAACGGTCGAATGAACCATCTATGTAAATATATCTATGATCGTGCCGTGTTTTTGACGACCTACTCTCATAGTGACTCTCATAGAAATACATCCCATTGACATGCATTATACGAGCAACGGTTGGAGTTAAAAATCTTCATTTGTGTTCTACTGAAGACACAAACATACCTACATCTTGGATGCCCTGTGGGTAAGCAGATAAACATCAAATTTTCATTTTTGGGTGAACTATCCCTTTAATACATCCTGCAAGTTCCATTTAAAAAGTCCTCGTCATCAATAAAAAAGCATTCATTTGATCAAAGCTTTGTTTGGATCAGAGGTGGCATGTGACATCACAGGGGCGCAATCATTTGCAAACAACGGCCTCTGGACAACAATGCCTACTTTTACATCATCGCAACGTTGTCTCCGACAACTGGTGTTCACTTCAGTTGTTGAGCAGAGATTGGATCTAAAGTAGTTGTTTACGATAACCAAAATTGTAACGCCACACAGACGTTGTGCTGTTCCTGGCTGAGGAAAAACATCATCTTTGAATAAGCTGCTGAAGGATCCCGATGTCAGAGGGAAAAAATGGATTCAGTTTATTTTTAATGAACATCCTTATCACATCAGTGCTGACTTGTGTGTTTGTACTGTAAATTTTTACCAGCGACTGTTTTGAGAACAATATGTTGCTGCCTTTGCCCAAAAACTTCTGCTCAAAGATCCGGCTGTGCCAGCTGTTCTGGAACCAGCAAGGACCCGCTTAATGTAACATTTGATTTGTAAACCGGGTAATTACATTTAATTTCATAATGAATAATCCTAGTATTTTTACTTCAAAGAACACTCTCTTTAAAATGGTTGAAACTGTCGATCAAGCAGTGCAAGTTTATCTGGACACTTGCAAGAATCTCCTGTTATAGTGACACTCTTGCACTACCAGTGAATCTCTCACTGTATTTACATCATGTTTGCATTGTTAGCTATGGTGAAACGTTTGTGAAAGAAATTGTGCAGGAATTGCATTGCATTGACGAGATTGCTGCATTCCCGCGATCGACAGACTGTCTGTCATCTGATCACTTCAGCATTCCACGTGGCGGGAATAGATCTAAATATAATGCAATAATCAACACTTTTTACATTTCATTAATTTCGACAGCTGTAATAGTAAAAATGTAGTAAAAGTATTTGAGAGGGTTTCACATGTAATATTTATTTCATATGCAAAGATGTCAGCCAGTTCATACTGTACTTCTGAAGAATGTGTGATTGGATTAGTGTGATCAATGCCAGGGCATTAATAGAGTATTCTGACTGGGGTTTTTTTGGTTGTGGTGTTGTGTGTTTCTAGATTGTTCTGGCTGATTGCTTACTGGACCAAAATTCTATGATATCATGGTCACTAGATATGACCCGGGATTTTTGTTCAATGCCAGTCTATGGGATTTTTCAACTGTTACATTGTTTGCAAGGTTTCACAACACATAACAGTAATAGTGTCTCTTGCCTCAGCTGTGCACAGTATATTGTCTGCTAAAGCATGGGCCACACTAAAATATTTAAAAAATCTTATAAGATTTCTAAATGTGAAAGACCACAAATATGACAAGATAGATTTAACTGTTTTGTTCCTCTAGCGCGTGGTAAAATCATCTCGCAAAATCTCACACATCAAACATGACTTTAAAGAGCACCTATCATGGAATTTTGAAATGTACCTTTCATGTAGTGTGTAACATAGATCTAAGTGAACAAAAACATCCTGCAAAGTTTGAAATATGACAGTGCACCGTATATACAGTTATTGTCTTTCAAAAGTAAGAGTTGACTCAGAGTCATTTTTATGAATCGTTAGAAGACCGAAGCTTTTTCTCTGACTATATGATGTCAACTTGTCAAGTTATTTGAATACGATTCGCCCACTTATTGCGCACGCCAGTGAAAACTAGAAAACATCATGGCGACGAGACGCTGTGTTCTGAAGTGTGCCTCAAAAGCAAACTTTTTTCATCTGAGCATTTGACAACTAAGTGGCTACAATTCATATATACAACTGTACCACAGGAGTATAGTCCGAGCCTTGTGCTTTGTCCACGCCATTTTGAAGACGATTGCTTTACCACTTTAAATGCAATTAAACTTGGATTCGTGAGCCGGCTGATATTGAAGGAAGGTTCAGTTCCAAGTGTATTTGCATCAGCTTCTTCCTCCATATCACAACCTGTAAGTGTTATTAATAATTGTTGCTTTTATGTTTTATGTAGCATGCTTAATAATTGTTTGGTTTGTTGTGTAAGCACCGTTTAGCTTCTAGGTCTTCAATAACAATTGTATTGAGATATGTGAATTGTTTGTTGTTGTTTTCTGAGTTTTCGTTATGAATAGACTCCTCGTAGTAACGTAACGTTACTGCATTTTTATTAATTTTTTGGTAAAAACGTTATGTTTATGCATCGAGTTAACGCTCCATTGGCCTGGAGTGACAACTAACGTTACATTGATGCTTACCATTGAGAAATATCCTGCTCCAGTCCTGGTGTTTGCCATTGAGTTTGTTGATCTTCGCATCTCCAGATGTTTCCCCTTCATATTCAGGCTCGAATTGATAGGGTAAAATTGATGCCATGTTTGTTCATACACTTTATACGCGTTTAAACATGTTAAACCGAAAACCATTTATGGTGATGGGTGTTCCGTTTCCGAAAATATCTGCACAGACTATACCAATCACAACTGTCTGGGTCATCGGACCAATCACCGCAGATTAGCGTCACGTAAAGGCGGGGTTTTGGAAAGTGAATCACTAAACGAATCATTTGAGAATCGCTGTCAAAACAGGTAAAAATAAATGCATATTATAAGAAAACTAAAGTCTTTTTTGTCATTGCATGCATGCAAAACTGTTGTTGGGGACTTCTAAAACAATATTTGGAAAATTTTAAATGCCATAATAGGTGCTCTTTAAAGTCAATAAAAATAGCAGATGACGTTAAGAAAAAATGGCGTTTATAGTGTATGGAGTATGGACTGCTTTTTATATAAAAGTTGAGGACAGGGGGCTTGTTTAGATGAAGTCGTGAAGACGCTGTGAACATGGACTTTACATGTTACAGCACAAGCTGGAGGGGAGTCGGGTGGCTCAGACGTTCTTTCTGAGCAGATTCAGTCACTTTTAACACACCCCACACCACAGGAAAATCTGATAGGATAATCTTTAGAACCATCAAGATAATCGTGACTTGACCTAAGATTGTTGGAAGGGGAGAAATCGGTCCAAAATCTCCTGAATATCTTGTGGTGTGTACCCAAGGGGCAACCTCCCCCAGTTTCTCTTGAAGCCGATACGGAAGTGACTTAAACTGCAGTTCATCGACTGGCCGCTAGGAACAGGCTCCAGAAGGGGGCAGAATCTCATTGAGCTCCATGTTAAAATGCCCAACTTTACAGCAGAATAAAACATGTTTACAGCCTGGTACAAATTGTGGTTTTGGACTATATATATCTAATTTTGCCCCCTTAATGACAACTATGAGGGGGTGAATATTTTTATGACTCATTTGTTTACATTATATAAAGCCTTAAAGTTCTGCATATTTAACGGCGTGGCCACTTTGAGTAATAGGTGGATTGCCAGTTATCTGCTGTCTGTTAGTCATCACATCACCTCAGGTCCGCCGACCTCCCGCCTCTTTGCGCATTTTCTGTTATCTGGAAGTGACGCGCTGCCAAGATGGCAATGGCCAGCTCAACCCTACTTTACTTCAGAATCCTAAGGGTGATGTCACAGACTGTATAAAAATATGGACGTAGTGTCTATGTGTGTACCCAGCATTACAGAAATAAATAAATTGTGGTGTCTTACCCACAATGCCTGGATCGCTGGGATCTGAAGCACGTGTGTAGCGTGGTGTGTCCTCCTCCAGCAGCCGATTAGTCACAAGGCCGGCTGTGTGTTGCATGCTTGTAGTAAGAGCAGATGGAACATCAGATTCAATCCCCTCCAACCTTCTTGCTATCCTCTCTTTCCTGCATGATTTATGTAGTGTTTGGGTTAACACAACATTCTGGAATACTGAGAGCCTAAGAACGACAGTGCTTTCCAGAAAGTAATGATGCAACATAAGTTATTTAAAAATGTATCATTTTATTTGTAATGTTATTTGTAGTTTTCAAAAGCAATCCCACCGATGTTTTTATCCAAAGCAACTTACATTGCATTCAAGGTATACTTTTTATCAGTTCATGCATTACATGGGAATTGAACCCACGAACTTGACATTGCTAACCCTATACTCAACTGTTTGAGATAGAGATGCCATTCGCATAGAAAACTTTTGGGAGACCAAATGTACCTGTTCATTTCTGGATGACTTCTGATCGTGGTTTCAAATTGCTTCCTTAGCTCTGAAACTAAAAAGACAAGTATTTTACTAAATATCCAACTTTAAGAACTTTAAGAAATGTCACTTTTCCCGTCCTTTACCTTTGTAAGCACATTGTTATCTTAGTATTTCTCACCTTTAGGCAGCACAGCAAGAATGTTTGCATCAATATCTGTAGTACTCCTAACCAGTGATGTCCTGTCAGCCACATCAAAGCTGTAAGGCAAAAACAGAAAGTGTGTGATTCAAAACAATCCCGAGGTTTCAATAATGCTTTAGTAAATGTCATGTTAGTGTCATGTAGATATAGGTACAGTAGACTTGATGTGCTTTATTAAATCTTTTAGTAAAAATTGTTTTTTCTGGTGCTTTTTTGAAAGGGGACTAGACCTACAGTAAGTGTAACTGCAAACCTAAAATCCGATTGGTTGATAGAAATTTTGTTCTAGGACCAATGTAAAGGATGCAACAGTAAGTGCTCTACCTGCTTGGCCATGACTCCAACCAAATTCAATATGTTACAACAGATTTGGTCTGTCTCCAAAATTCTACACTGGCAGTGGCATGTCATGAGCCTGTGGCCAAAGCTACCAATGTGTTCCGTGTGACATTTTAAGCTGAATTAGCATAGAGGATCTTGAACGTTTACTTGAATCTGACCACAGGAATAGATTAGCTGTTAAGGTATTTATACATCTAGAGTTCCCCATCACCATGGTACCAGTCTTGCCATCCCAAACAGCACACTCCAATTACTCCCGTTTACAGCACACCATTCGCTATGCACAACAATCTCATAAGCAGGGCAGCAAAACACCAATTAGAGCTTAAACAGGTTTAGATTGCATTCAGACACACCCGATATGGAAATGATGCAAGGAAAAATAACTGATTGAATCATTGAAAAATAATGCAGAAAAATGTAATGGCCAATACACACACTTGACGTGCATTATATTTTCAATAACTTATAATAATAGTTAATAGTTCAGGTAAATTACTCCACTTAAACCATAGTATACACTTCCCTACACCAATGACTAGGCTAAGTATCGTGCTTAGAAACAAGCTGTAATTAACTAGTTTAAAAGTGTCCAGAAAGAATGTGAAGTGATATGCTACTGTAATGTCAACAAACCTGAAACTTCTTCACACCTGTTCAAATATAGAAAATTAAATCAAGACCCTTGTGACATACCAACCAATCAGAATCAAGAATTTTGACAATGCTTAGTTTAGTAACATTCAAAAGTATTCAGACCCCCTTCAATGTTTCACTCTCTGTTATATTGCAGCCATTTGCTAAAATCATTAAAGTTCATTTTTGTCTCATTAATGTACACACAGCACCCCATATTGACAGAAAAACACACAATTGTTGACATTTTTTGTAGATTTATTAAAAAAGAAAAACTGAAATATCATATGGTCCTAAGTATTCAGACCCGTTGCTGTGACACTCATATATTTAGCTCAGGTGCTGTCCATTTCTTCTGATCATCCTTGAGATGGTTCTACACCTTCATTTGAGTCCAGCTGTGTTTGATTATACTGATTGGACTTGATTTGGAAAGCCACACACCTGTCTATATAAGACCTTACAGCTCACAGTGCGTCAGAGCAAATGAGAATCATGAGGGCAAAGGAACTGCATGAGGAGCTCAGAGACAGAATTGTGGCAAGGCACAGATCTGGCCATGGTTACAAAAAAAATTCTGCTGCACTTAAGGTTCCTAAGAGCACAGTGGCCTCCATAATCCTTAAATGGAAGACGTTTGTGATGACCAGAACCCTTCCAAGAGCTGGCCGTCTGGCCAAACTGAGCTATCGGGGGAGAAGAGCCTTGGTGAGAGAGGTAAAGAAGAACCCAAAGATCACTGTGGCTGAGCTCCAGAGAAGCAGTCTGGAGATGGGAGAAAGTTGTAGAAAGTCAACCATCACTGCAGCCCTCCACCAGTCAGGGCTTTATGGCCCGATGGAAGCCTCTCCTCAGTGCAAGACACATGAAAGCCTGCATGGAGTTTGCTAAGATGGTGAGAAATAAGATTCTCTGGTCTGATGAGACCAAGACAGAACTTTTTGGCCTTAATTCGAAGCAGTATGTGTGGAGAAAACCAGGCACTGCTCATCACCTGTCCAATACAGTCCCAACAGTGAAGCATGGTGGTGGCAGCATCATGCTGTGGGGGTGTTTTTCAGCTGTAGGGACAGGACGACTGTTTGCAATCGAGGAAAAGATGAATGCGGCCAAGTACAGGGATTTCCTGGACGAAAACCTTCTCCATAGTGCTCAAGACCTCAGACTGGGCTGAAGGTTCACCTTCCAACAAGAGAATGACCCTAAGCACACAGCTAAAATAACAAAGGAGTGGCTTCACAACTACTAGAGCCCTGACTTAAACCCAATTGAGCATCTCTGGAGAGACCTGAAAATGGCTGTCCACCAACGTTTACCATCCAACCTGACAGAACTGGAGAGGATCTGCAAGGAGGAATGGCAGAGGATCCCCAAATCCAGGTGTGAAAAACTTGTTGCATCTTTCCCAAAAAGACTCATGGCTGTATTAGATCAAAAGGGTGCTTCTACTAAATACTGAGCAAAGGGTCTGAATACTTAGGACCATGTGATATTTCAGTTTTTCTTTTTTAATAAATCTGCAAAGATGTCAACATTTGTGTGTTTTTCTGTCAATATGGGGTGCTGTGTGTACATTAATGAGGAAAAAAAAATGAACTTGAATGATTTTAGCAAATGCTGCAATATAACAGAGTGAAATATTTAAGGGGGTCTGAATTCTTTCCGTACAGCTTCTGTTAAATATTCTTTGAATGCAAGTTTCCATTAAAAACATTATGTTCATTTACATTTCATGCATTTTCTGATAATTCAGATACAAATACAGGAATGTGTTACACAACTTTCGGTCTATGAAACATTCAGCAACTAAGATATAAGGCAAAACATTATGACCATTGACATTGACAAGCATTTAATAAAAGCTTTTTTTTTTCATTTAAGACATTCTAAGTTGTGACTACAACATGTTTATGTTCTATAGTGTGTGATCGTCAGGACTCCTTTAGAACTTTTGATTTATTTTGGACACATTAAAAGGCATGTCAGGAGCACATTCATCTCTTTTAACAGCTTAACCAATGGAAACAACAAAAGACAACACGCACAAACACCCACACACACACTCTGGGTCTGTGATGATAACAGCAGACTATGCTTCTTCTTCTTCTTCTTCTAGGCAAAAGTCTTTTTAATTGAAGAATCAATATATTGTGCAGTGTCATGACCAATCACAATTTGTGACTGCAGTAACCAAAACAACTAGCCTCAAGATACTTAACACAACACACAATCAGTGTCCTGAGGTCCATAGTGCAAAAGCTTCATTTCAAACAATCCATTTCGTATCTAACAGAGGTACAGCTACGCCATTCACAAACAGCAGCAGCAAAGATTTAATTTATTTAAACTCCAGAACAAAGATGAAAGAGTGGTATATGTATATAGTTTGGCAGGAGCACACAAGAAATCCTGCAGCACTCTATACTGTAGCTCTGCTCCAAAACACAGTTGGTTTCTATATAGCTATCTGGCATTAGCACATGTTGCTAAGCTAATGAAGAGATAAGACATATTCTAAGCACAAAAACACAGAGCAAACAAATACTGGGTCAAGCAGACCATTTTAGTTTAAGGCTATTTTGACTTCTATTTACACACATGTATTTTTGCATATACTTTGACTTTGTCCATTTACATTAATGCATTTAGCAGCTTTGTCCACCATCTAAGATTTAAGCTGTTGCAGTGCATGCTGGGATTGATGTATTAATGCTGTGTAGATAGGCAGCTCACGGAGGTTTTGGAACAGAGCTACTGTAATGAGACAGTTTGGTCAGAAAATCTCTAATCTCTCTTATCAACCCATTTAGAGTTAAGTATTAAAGAACATAAAGGGATTAATTGAGGATTTAATTCAGCTATAGAGTAATGGGAAGAGTTCAAGTGTTGAGGTTAAAACAAGTCTTTAAAAGGCAAGATGCATGTATTCGGACCTTATTGCTCTTTTCTTCAGTAGTGGAGGGCTGTAGAGCTTAGAAGAAGCTTCACCAACAAAGCCTGCAAAAAAAAAAAAAAAAGACAAACTCTCAAATATGTGTCTGTGATTATGTTAAGTGTTCAAGAAACAACTGTAATATACTGACGTAAATAAAATGAAACATTTGTGCACACAAACTGAATTTACCAGCTTAACTTGAATAGTTGTGAACTTAAATGTATTTAATGTTGCTTACAGGGAAGGTAAGCAACTCAAGATTTCAGACAAAATGTTCATTTTGGGTGAACTATCCCTTTAAAACCTGTGATTATTTTTATTTTTACCCCGCTGTACAGTCAACAGCTTGAGTTACTGTGTTTAACATTGAACCCAAAAAACTCAAGATTTCATTAGAATCAGGAAAGACACATTTATGTTGGACAAAAAATGTAATGGCATATTTATATCCTGGATGACTCCACCTGTTGCCAACAAACAACAATTTTAATAAAACAGTTTCAATTTTAAAAAATTCATGTTTTGAACATTTGAAGGGATAGTTAACCCAAAAATGAAAATTGGGTCATCACTTACTCACCTTTTCTTTCTTCTGTTGAACACAAAAGAATATATTTTAAAGAATGTTGGTTATCAAACAGTTGACGGTAGCCATTGATTAGCAGGAAAAAAAAATCTATGGGAGTCAATGGCTACTGTCAACTGTTTGGTTACGGATATTCTTCAAAATATCTTATTTTGTGTTCAACAGAAGAAAGAAACTCATACAGGGTTGGAACAACATGAGGGTAAGTAAATTATGACAAAACATTCATTATGGGTGAACTATCCCTTTAAAACCTGTGATTATTTTTATTTTTTAACCCGCTGTACAGTCAACAGCTTGAGTTACTGTGTTTAACATTCTCCAGTGTTGCTCGACTGATAAATTTACCCCCTCCAAATGGAGCACCTGGGCTGGAAGGGAGGGTTCACTCCAAGAACAAGCTGAGAAGAATAAAGTCAACGTGGGTGTGAAGACATCCTAATTAGCTTAGATGAAGTCTAGTGGACGAGTTTCCGTCCCAGGGTTGCCAGAGAATCTCTTCAGGATGCTGACAGCCACAAATTAGCACAGTGGAGATGAGAACAAGGCATTGTCTAAAAATACTAGTTGGGGAGATCAGGGTAAAAAATGGGCCCTGCCCAAAGGTTCACCCTTAAAACACATGTAGTTCACAGCGCAGAAAGACGGACATCCACTAAACCACTTTTACACAAGGTTTGTGAGAAGGATTTTATGATCTAATGTGTGGACAGCACAACAGTAATTATCATGTCTTGCCATTAGCACATTTTAACAGTGTTGACTGTTGACAGTCCGGGGTCATTTTTTTCCATGATCAACACATTACATTCAGGTTTATACACAGAGTGACAGCTGCAGGCACTACAGAGATGCGACTCTGAAACTTTGGCAGTTGAAATGGAGAGATTTGGCTTAACAAAACATCTTAGACTGAGACAGGCTATTACAGTAACTGTTCCACTTCAACAAGACCTGATTTAAGTTTAGTGGCTGACTGTTTTGTAATGGCTTCATACTGTTATGATGAGAAAGGTGTCAATAGTTCTTATACCCAACAAGGCTGCATTTATTTGATCAAAAAAATAATAAAAGAGAGAAAAAAAACTGTGATTGCACTTTATTTTACAGTATGTGCACCTTCAATGTAAGTACTGCGTAATATAAGGTAACTACGGGCCAGTTGTTCAAAAGTAATCTTGAAAAAGGGTTCAAAAGTAATCTTAAAAAAGGGTTCAAAAGAAAAAAGGTTTCTGAAATCAGATTAGATCACAAAATCCAAATAACAAATCATCAGTTTGTGTTGTTCAAAACCTTTTAGTAAGATTGGGACAATTTATCCAAATAAATCAAGATTATTCTGATCCCAGCAGAAGGGTGGATTTCAGGAGCAAATTTAATAAAACTTTAATAAAACTGGTGAAAAATACATTTGTTTCACACTTTGTTTTTGTTTTGCTCTTGATCAGTTTAACTGTTAAAGTAATATGTATTTATTTTAAAGTGTTTTCAAATCACTGTTTGTAAACTACATTAGCACAATCATAAGAGATGATGACCCAGTCAAAAGTTATTTGTGAGTGAACAGTTTCTCTGGTGAACGATATGCAAAACTTTTCTGAGTGAACACAAAAGCATTGAAGTATTTTTTTCCCTTCATCTCATATTTTTTCCATCACCACATTCCTTTAGGGGCTCCGTTCAAAGTGCTCTACAATTTGGTAATCTGAAAAAGTGTGTATCTGGATCAGGGAGGGTGATCCAATCCAATTTTGCTTTGAAAAAAACGACACAAAAAGAAAGACGGATTACCTAGTCCTGGATAGCAAAACACAGAATTTCCAAATCCACATAATTCTGATCCAGATTAAACTTTCTGAACTGGCCCTACATGGGTTAAGGTTAGGTTTACAGGTAGGTTCAGGACTAGTACCTAGTTATTACCCAGTTACTGAAATTACGCCAATAAGTATGTATGCAAAACAGGACTGTAAAATAAAGTGCTACCAAAACAGAAATATTGTAAAATATAAAATTTTGAATAATTTTATATCTATTTCAAAACTAATTTAAAGTCATCCATTACTTATTATAGCCATTACTTCAGTCTTCAGTGTCACATGATCCTTTAGAAATCATTCTAATATGCTGATTTGCTGCTCAAGAAACATTAATATTATTATTGTCATTATTATTGTTGTGCTGCCTAATATTTTTGTGAAAACTGTGATAAATTTTTGCAGGATTCAGTGACAAATTTATAATATATTGGCTGAATAATCAGCTTAGCCAACATACATCAGTCTATCCAGAATCATTTACTTTAGAGGTGGGTTGTGTTTGCCTGCACATGGAAACAATTATGAATTCATAATTGATTAAAATAAAAAGGTTGATACCGTTCTCTGGAGAGCAGATTGACTGATGGCCGATCTATTTCTTCTTTCTATTTGAAAATCTCCATTAACAGGGCTGACTGTATATCTATACACTGACTTCAGGCAGAATGACCACTTCAATCCATTTGGCAACAGTCATCAGCTGATGCAGACTATCGCCAAATGGTCAAATCGAGGTCCATCACCAATCACACGCAAAGTTTACAGCAACCTTTAGCACACCACAAGTATTCAGACTTCATCTGATCAAATAATCAATATTAATGATCAACAGAACAAGAGTAAAGCAAGTGTCATATACTTCTGTTTTGTACAACTATAGAAATGAAGTATGTTTCCAGGATCAAACAAAGCCATCCATTCTTAAATCAGACAACTGTGCGATCCATTAACTCAATCAATGACCTGGCAACCGTTTTTACTCAAATCCCCATGAATCAGCCTCACTGATAACAGTAACCAGACACAGAGAGTTTCACACTTACCTTGACTGCACTGTGTGACATGGTTGAGATAGTTAGTAATCCACTGGTTATGGAACATGTTGGAATGAAGAGGAAAGAAGAAAACAGAGGAAAGCGAGGAAAAGGACAGACAGACCTAATCACAGGCTCAGACAGACGGAGAAAGAGAGCAAGAGAGAGAGAGAGATCGCCACAGACAGACTCAGCGTGATGGAAATGCACACAGGCAAAACTGCAGGGCTAAAGCAAACACATGAGAGGGTGGTAGAGAGAAAGAGAGAGAGAGAGAGATAGAGAGAGAGAGATAGAGAGATAGAGAGATAGAGAGAGAGAGATAGAGAGAGAGAGAGAGAGAGAGAGAGAGAGAGAGAGAGAGAGAGAGAGAGAGAGAGAGAGAGAGAGAGAGAGAGAGAGAGAGAGAGAGAGAGAGAGAGAGAGAGAGAGAGAGAGAGAGAGAGAGAGAGAGAGAGAGAGAGAGAGACAGAGAGACAGAGAGATAGAGATAGAGATAGAGAGAGAGAGGTGCTAAGGCAGCTCACAGGCAGTAATCTGATTACAGGCAGAAATTAGCCTGGATGATAAAAGTGGATTGTGGGAGCACGCTGGATGGACTTATGACATGAACGCCTCTACATTTACACACACTCACACATGCGTCAGCAATCCAGGAGTCACAAATACTAGAGTGATGCAAAGATGAAAGCCTTTAATTAGGTCCGACCTATTTTTAACATCTTTTAGTCCGAAAAACAAGGCAGATGAATGTAAAGCTTTTAAAACCAAGCTGTGTTGTTAAGAAAAAGCTATATTCCAACAATGAACACACTAAAGACAGCTAAAACAAAGATAAAAGTTATCTTCCATGTAATTTTGAGCTATGCTAACTGCTACGAGTGCAACAGAATATTTTGTGGATCATCTGGATTCTACTTCTGTTACACTGCAAAAGTGTAACGTTAAGGTCCCCCATTAATTGTATCCCTTCAAACTCATCTTTTAATGACCAAATTGACATATTTAAACTTCTTCTCCTGCAATTTTTGTCCCCATGCCTTAAAACAGCTTGAATATAACTCTTGATTGACATGTGACAACAACGGTAATATCGGTATCGCCTTTTAAATTGCTAAATCTAAACCGAAAGTAAAATGCACTGCCGCACAGGCTTTCATAATGTTGTGGAGCAGAGCAAGGGTTTTCAATTAATTTCAATCCATAGGAATGAACGGAAAACACTCACTCTGCGCCAGTGGATGTGCACCGTTATGAATGCCCGCGTGGCCATGCGCATTTTACTTTGCTTTAGAATTAGCGCCAAGAATAAACATGGAAACAATAAACATGGTTTCCTCCATGATTCCTGTTCATTCCAACAACAAAGCATGTAAGCATGACTTCTGCATGAAATGATTACATTTCCGATAGCATGTGAAAGCAGCATTGGACCTTTAGTGGAGAAAGGCATATAGTTCACATTGTATCATATACATAATTCACTCGCTATATTGAGAAATGTACCATATCAACAAAAAAAAAACCAAGATAACCTGGCTTCTCCCCTGCTCCAGAGAATAGTTAATGATGTGTTAAAGCCTGCCCACAAGTTGATGTGATTGGTTACAAGGTAGTTTGTTTCAAATCACGTTTTTGAGACGGTCTTTGGCTCACTGGGATTTTAAGGAGAAAATACTCAGCAAAGGTTTTGACTTATGAATTAGCACATGGTTTGTCTGAAAGCATATTAAAAACCTAGCTAACAATTGTTTGCCAACATTACTGCCAGTAATGTAAAATAGTACAAAATTATTTTGGCAATTTTGACTTGGCAACTAAAGTAATTATAAGTAATAATTATTAGACTAAAACTGAAATAAAAGTAAACTATATGGAAATATTCTAAGGAGAATAAAAACAAATATAAATGACAAAAGCACATGCCAGTCTTTAAAGAAAACTAAAAAGTGTAAAAATTAAAGCTAATTGAAAATTTTACTAAATACTGTAACTAAATGATATCATAATGTGAACTACTTTGTAAGCACTTCCATGCATGAAGTTAACTCTGTCACATCGCCAGAGTGTCTCTGTTAATCAAACTGCCTCAAAAGTCTCACTGAAAAGGAAATGACTGTTGATCGCTTTGTTGCTGCAAATCACTGGGCAATAGGCCCACACAGGTATATGCCATGCAATACAACCTAAGTTGACAATGTCATAGTGTGCACTAGAGGGAGCACCAAGAGCCAAAGGTCCTGCGAGGTTCACTAAACCAGTGTTTCTCAGCTCCTAGGGACCCATGCACCTACCAAAATGGTTTTACATTTCTCACTAATCAGCTTCTTAGTATGTTGAATAGGGAAACACCTAAATCATTCTGGGACAAGAGACACTGCACTAAACAGTGTGTAAAACTCATGAGTCAGCTATATAGCTAGCCTGAATTAGGGCTGGGTGATAAACGACATCAAAATCGAGATTGCATTTTTGCCTGATACACAAACTCACACACATCTACTGCAAACTAAAATGTACTTCTCAAAGTAATAATGATAATAACGATAATAATTCCAAGTAATATCATACAAACAAGATATTTTTTTTAAATGTATACATTTCTGTTGTGCAAAAAATGTATTTGCCTTATTTGACAAAAAATAAAAGGTGTAATATTTCTCAAGGTCTAACATTAACAAATATATGACCCTGGACCACAAAAAGTCGCACAGGTATATTCTGTGGCAATAGCCAACACTACATTGTATGGGTCAAAATTTTGGTTTTTCTTTTATGCGAAAAATCATTCGATATTAATTAAATATCATGTTCCATGAAGATATTTTGTAAATTTCCTACCGTAAATATATAAAAAATATATATATTATTAATACTAATATGCTTTGCTAAGGATTTAAGAACTTCAAATAGTTGAAAAATAAATAGAATCCTATCATAAACCATATATCAACAGAAATGTTATTTATTCAGCTTTCACATGATGTATAAATCTCAATTTCAGAAAAAAAAAAAAAACCTTATGACTGGTTTTGTGGTCCAGGGTTACATATGCGGAAAGCATTTCCTTCCCCATTAATGGTAATTGAAAATCGTGATAAATATCAATGTTGCATGATATGGAAAAAAATATTGTGATAATATTTTTGGCCATATTGCCCAGCCCTTACCTGAATAACAGCACAGCTGCTTTTACTGGCACATTTGCAAGTAATTCTATTGTATGCCACAGTACAATGGACAATAGGACATTATATGTAAAACAAGACTGCACACAATGTGTATTCATGCAAACTTATCCCGAGCGATTTCAAATATGAGATTGATGGCATTCATGAAAATCAGAATGTTATTTGATGGGAAAAGTAGGTACACTACAAACAGGGTACAACTCAATAAAAAAAAGGTCATGGTTAATCCAAGTATATACATTTATAATCCAAATTTTAAACTCTAAAAAACAAGCTGTAAAAAAATCCTAGCCATAGTAATTGACTGCTGCTTTTTTAAGAAAACCCAGTCCATACTTGCCAGAGTGTCATAATACTAGCACATGCGCGTGCAAACATGTCCATCTCTCTGTCCTCTATCTTACTGGACCACTCAAGCACTGCTGCCCTTAATAAGGCAATGTGTGATGTGATTGGCTGAGAGACTTCAAGGAGGGGTGGCTAACTTATGTTTATCCGGCTCTGCTGTGCATGTGCTCTTCGCTCTTCTACACACTACCTCACTCATCTATCATATTCCTTTCACTCCTGGAAGTCATACCTCTACTTTTCCTTCCCCTTAGCCAAGTCTAGGCCACAAACAAAACTGTACAATAAAAACAATGTATACAAGATTTTTATGTAGTTATGACCAAATTGTTGATGTTAAGAAGGAGATATCTAATTTACCTGCCCTTACTGCAATATTAGAGAGTACATTTGAGACCTAAAAACACAACATAAATAACTAGACACCATGCTTCCAGTAAGCCAATGAGTTATGACAGTCTATTCTGGTAATTTAGAGGTTAGTAGCTGGTTACGCAGGACTATGAGTGTGTGTCAGATGGGTTGTGTTAGGTCAATAACAGTATATCTGGACAAAACTTATAATGTTAGATGATGAAACAAAGTAATATAATAAATGTATGCATATCTGATAGTGTAATAGTAGGAGTTGCATTCATTTTTTGCATTTATACCATGATTATTTACAATAACTTACAAGTCAGTCACCATACACTCTCAAACTAGTTATATATTTGTATACACTATCATTCAAATGTATGGGTAAGTATGTCTTTTTTAGAAATTAATACTTTTCAGTATTAATTCAGCGAGGGTGCATTCAATCTGAGATGTAATGCTACCAAAGATTTCTATTTCAAATAAATGTTGTCTTGATGTTTACATTCAAAGAATCCTGGATAAAAATGTATAACATGCAGCTAACAGTAAAAACAAAGATATTAAGCAGTACAACTGTTTTCAACATTGATAATAAGAAATGTTTATTGAGAAAGTCAGCACAATAGAATGTTTTCTGAAGGATCATGTGACACTGAAGATTGGAGTAATGATGTTGAAAGTTTAGCTCGCATGAATTGCATTTAAATATATATTAAAATAGAAAACAGTGATTTTATACTTTAAAAATATTTCGCTTTAGTGTATTTCACATCACAGAATCAAGAGATTCAATATCAATCAATCAATGATTATATTATCAACAGATTCACATTAAACTGCCAATTTACACATGATTGTGTTTTTACATCTGATTTTCATATACAACTTTTCTGAATGGAGAATTTCATAGGAAAAATATGGCATAACAAAAAGTAAGGATTCAAATCCGAGACTGATTTCACATAGATCACTCAAGGAACTGCTAGTGCCATTGCCAAGCTTGTTTGTAAAAGACAGAGTTGAATGGTGGGCCACATCAAAGCATTGTGGGAAGAACAGACATCACACAAAAGCAACAAAGTTCAGTCTAAATGCTCTGAACTAAGCTAGAGATTACTAAACACTCCATGCTCAAACATGATGGCCACTTGCTGTTGTTTACTTGACATTTATTGACGCGAGCCCTTGTAATTGCTGTAAAGCTGTGTGCAGGTATGCATTAGAAGCATGTGGGAATTGAAATATAAAGACACAACACAGGGTGTGACCGGCACTGATGCATCATGCTTACATACAGTCCTAAACGTAAGACCCTAAAATACAATGTTGCAGCCATTTAGAAAAAAATATTTGTAAAAATATCGCAATATCTAGATATAGAAGATGGTAGCAGAGAGTCTATAAATCACCTCAACTAAAAGACATAGAACCCATTATAATCAATGATACGGTCTACACTGGATACGGCACGGCACTAGACCGATCCCCTTTTCTATTTCTGACCCAATTTTGGAATCTAAAAACCCTTTCATACATTAAACCTGCAGTCCCAGCACAGTTTGGAGGAGGAGTTCGGTCAGACTACATTCTCCAGTTGTTCTGGTCTCCATCTTCTGCCTTTATTAGGACACAGAGAGCTCACTGGCAGGATGAGGTTTGTTTAAATTGCTGCTGAACTACAGACTGCACTGTGAGAACAACCATTCGAACATACCTTACAGACAGGAGTCAGGTGTGGATCTCTAACGTCCTCAAACACTAGAGGCTGGATTCCCAGACAGAGATGAAGCCCTGGATTAGAAGTGTTTCTCTATTGGGATCCCGAGCCTAGACCGTCTCAAAATGTCTCATTATCTCTCCTCAAAAGGACTTGTCTTTACCCACCCTTATTCTCATCTCAGCTCATCCTCCTCCTTCCAACAGTCTTTGCACTTAGTTTTTTTTAATAGGATACTCACAGTATGCATTTTGTATACAGAACAAATATGCACAGAATATCTGAAGGACCTACTATGCCAAAATGTGAAATATAGAACCAGCAAACAATGCATGATGCAAAACTGTATCCCACAATGCAATGTGCTTGATTTGAACCTCCAGTGGTACAAATAAATCACCTGAAATAAATCAAAAAACAATAAGATGATAAATGCATGCCTTTTGCTGAATTAATCATACAACACATTAACAGTATATATAGTAAAGTCATTATAAAATAAAAAATATAAAATATGAATTATATTTGATATTATTAAATAGATATATCTTTGTAAAAATAGCTTTTACTAGGGCATTTTCGAGGTGAAGGAATTTCCCTTGCGCAGTTACAGTGTTACGCCATTAAACCGTGAGTGAGTCATTAAACCATTCATTCAACGAACACGTTCAAAAAAAAACTTTCACAGTTCCTCCTGAACCAAAACAACCAGTTCATGCTGCATTCACATCATGTCTTAATTACAAGATGCAACCCGTGACATTATATGCATTTCTCTAGCAACACTATCAACGCTGAAATGAATCTCCAGCAGTCAGGTCGTACAAGTCAGAACTCTGTAAGTTGTTTACATTCATATTTATTGTAATGTTATGTACTTTGAGACATGAGCTAATTTAACTCTGTCTCTCATGAAGCTTTGCAGGCTTTGGAGATGCTCTGAAGGGAGGGTGGGATCAATCCCAAATTACAAAAAAAGTCAAACATTAATCTCAAATAAAAACAAATGCAAAATAGTCTTATTTAAAAGATTATATTAAAAACACAAATAAATCTCAAAATTAAAAATGCAAATTATCATATTTCAAAGATTACAAGATTACATGTGTATGTAGAGACATGCATGCATGTATAACTTTGAAGGGAAAAACACTAAACTACAAAGTATGCAGTAAGCAGTACATTAGCATTTCATTCCAAACACAGCACACATCATTCTCTCTGAGGTTTACAAATGGTGAGGACTCACATTCTCTGCTCTTATAAGGTTGTGAAGAGTCTGAATCAGTCACAGGCCTCATCACCCCATGAAATATATTCGAAAGTTATTCTTGGCTCAGTTTTGGGAAATAGCTGATCTTGCATCAACAACCATTCTAAACATGAAGCAATGATAAAAATCTACAATTCATTCTGAACATCAGTTAATTTGCGCTGTTGCTCAAAACCTGTGCTCCTTCATTCCTCTTCTCCGTTACAAACTTCTCCATTCTTCAAACACTCTTGTAATCCAAAATCCACCACACATAGGAACTCATAAACACTCAAAGCATTGTCAAACACAGCTGATGCATTACAAGAAAGTGCCATCTGAAGTCTGTAATGATCAATGGAGTTGGCCGAAGTTTCAATCTGTACCAAGAGGGTATGATTTGGCTGGTTAGCATGGACATTTTTCCCCTGCTGGAAGATGCCATAACTGCACACAGAAAGCCCTATCATACACCCGGTGCAATGCGACGGCAGGCATGACGCAAGTGTTTTTTTTTTTTTGCCTGTTTCAGCCAGATGCAGTTGTCATATTCATGTCCAGCACCACATTGTTTAAATAGCAAATGCACTCACGCCCATGCAGGTCTGAAAACAAGGTGTGTTCAGGTGCATTGTTGGCGTGTTTCTATTTTGAGGGACTGAAAATGACTGTGCCATTGACCAATGGAAACCTGTCTAAAGTCAAAAGTGCAGTATTTTTTTCTGTTATTTAAAGAGTGTGTTAGTAATATGCACCTATTGGCGGGTACACAATGCATGTACACTCTGATTATTACACACAGGGATGCGTCTGGAGAAGCGTTCAGTCTTTCCACTCACAAATTTCGCCATGTAAATAGCGAATCTGCCATGGTGCAAGCACAACTGGCTTTTAAAGACAATAGAAGATGAGACTAATTGGTTTATTGCCCGTTACGCCCGAAACACACCCACGACTCATTGCGAAACTAGGTACAACCCTTTTGGACCAAGCGCCTGGCGCGCTGACAGTTTTTATCCGTCATTAAACTTAGCAAAAGGGAATTTGGACACGGCCTAAGAGCACCATGAGCTCAGATCGTTAAAATAGGGCCCAGAAAGTATCTTTCTCCATTAACCGCCGTTTAAAAGTGAGTGTTTAATTCTGGCATTTGCTGAAAGGATATTATTACCCTACTGCCCTATAACATCTCTATCTCCATCCACCATACTAGCTACAAATTCAACTTCTATTTGAAGAGATGTCAGATGTTTCAGAGAGATGTTTCTCAAACCATAGCAGGAAAAAAGCCACAGCTGAACCTCAAAGCAAACAATACCAGTGGGAGTGGGAGATTTATGGATGAATTATATTCAGACTCTGTAGCCGTTAAATCAAATGGTGACACATTGCAGAGCTAATGTGATAAGGAACGCACATGCGCGCGCACACAGAGAGAGAGAGAGAGAGAGAGAGAGAGAGAGAGAGAGAGAGAGAGAGAGAGAGAGAGAGAGAGAGAGAGAGAGAGAGAGAGAGAGAGAGAGAGAGAGAGAGAGAGAGAGAGAGAGAGAGAGAGAGAGAGAGAGAGAGAGAGAGAGAGAGAGAGAGAGAGAGAGAGAGAGGAGCAAAGCATGGCTTTTATTCAAAACACAAATAGTTACAGAGTTCTAGAATAGAACAAATTCTAAAATATTATTTTTATTGCCACATAATAGTAATATAATTTTTGTCTCATATTTTGCAGTTTCAACATTAAACAGTAAAGTCGTCATAAAACGCAAGTTCTGATTTAAATTTGGGAATTTAATTTGGGAAATGGTTGAATGGTTGTGGTTTGCTATTGGTCGATCTTGTTTGAGTGATAGGTTGTCGTGCCCTCGGCACCATTAAACGTGTCATCAGAGAAGAGAAGGGATGTCGCGGCAAGAGGAAGTTAAGTTATTTTGATTAAAGATTATGAGGACATGTGCGTTTAAAATAATGTGCACATGTAAATCATTTATTATATTACAATATTCCATAAAAAAATATATGCAAAAAAGTTAAGTCAGTTTTGATTTCATGGTGACTAAAGGAACTGGTAGGATCGTGGCCAAAACTGGTACTGCAATCACTTTCAAATGACTGTAGAGCGGTGTATCCCCTCTCCCCCTCCCCCTGACTTGAGGTTGCCAGATAGGCTGCAGGAACATAGGCTGCTACAAGGAGCTTCCAATGGCAAATGAGTACGTTTTTTTTCTCTTCTGTTAATTATGTTTATGCTTCATGAGAGGTCTTTTAGGTTTCATAAAGTTAGACATTTTTTTATCCAAAGAGTTTGTAGCTGCAGCTTTGGTAACTAGAGCAGAGCTGGCAACCCGGATGCCGAAACACTACAGACTTCATGATTGGTAGATCGGTGGAGGGTGGCGCTTCAGGCCAAAACACAACATGTCAACATCAACATCAGTTGAGGGCTGCAGCTTCACTTTTAAAAATGACAATATCCTGGCTGGACTACTGTTGTCAGTGATATAAGTATTTGAAATGCCATTTTATGATTAATTGAAATACATTTCTTACGTACAGTTCCTTTAAGGATACACAGATTACTTTTCTGACACGATCATCATTTCTGAGAGAAATAGTGAAGGTGAATGCATATACGAACAAGTTCTCCGTTTAGGATTAGAACAAATTCAACCCAAACGCCTTTGATGAGGTGGATGATTATGTTACTGTTTATCATCTGTCCATCATCGCCTAAAGCCCGCCCTGACAATTTAATTGGTCCGAACAGTTTCTGTTCGAGCATAATTACCCCTCAATGGATTAAGTCCAGACCGAACAAGCTCAAATCACAAAATCCAATGATAAGAGCATGGTTTTAAATATATTATTTAAAATAAATGAATATTTTTACAGTATTTAGCAATGTCCATTAAACTGATCAAAAGTGGCATTGAAGACTACAGTTTTAAATGATATCAAATAAATGATTCTTCTATGCATCAAAGGTCTTAACAAAAATGTTAAGCAGCTACTTTCAACGTTTTACTTGAGCAAAGTGATTTCTGAAGAGGGTTAGACTGGAGTAATGATGCTGCAAATTCAGCTTTGACATCACAGAAAATGCATTGTAATAATATTCCACAATATTACTGTTTTTACTGTATTTTTTTATTAAATAAATGCAGCCTTGGTGAGCATAAGCATTTTTTTAAATCTAACCAACCCCAAATTTTTTAACAGAAGTGTATATTGTGTAACCCTATAAATAATGAATCAATCTAGTGGTTAAATATATAACCGATAATAAACATCATCCATCCCAAAAGTTTGTTTCTGTTTTTAAAAATATATACATATAATAAGAAGAACTCTGAGACAATAATTAAAGAAAAATACAAAAAAAAGAAAACAGAGGGGTTAAGTGTTGACACTAAGTGTTGATATCTGACTGTTTGTTTTGACAGAGAGGGCAGGTGCAGCTAATTCAACAGCTGCATTACCACAGTCTGGCTCCAGGCCTCATAGACATAGACACACACACACACACACACACACACACACACACACACACACACACACACACACACACACACACACACACACACACACACACACACACACACACACACACACACACACACACACACACACACACACACACACACACACACACACACACACACACACACACACACACACACACACACACACACACACACACACACACACACACACACACACACACACACACACACACACACACACGGTGCGATGTATGTATGTGGGCTGCTTAGTGCCCTTTCCAGCATCATAACCACAGTGACTATGCAAACCACCAATTGCATACAATTACCCAACTGGTCCGCATTTATGCCTGGTACACATTGTATGATTTTGGGACATACCAGATAAAAGATAACCAATCTTGGTGATTTCTGTGGTCGTGGCCATTGTCACGGTCTTGCAACCAACGATAGCCTGCGATCATTTTCGACACTGTCAGAAATATAGCATGATCATCTCACAGTGTTTGCTGCTACCACCTATGTCTATTGATTAACCAATAAAAATGCATTCATGGAGTGGTGTACTGATCAATGCGACATGGCACTAAAACTAAAAACGACTTACCTCAAGCTCCATTAGCAAAATTGGCATGCCAAATAGGCCTCTTTTCCTCGCAATGACCTTGTCCAAGTTCTCCTCATTCACTTCTTCCTCTTTTTTCAGCACACATAAAAACCACAATTGCCTGCAGCAGATTCATCTGGCTCGTTTTACCACTAGCGCATGCTCATAAAGTTTTATTCTTCTATACTAACTTGCGTCATAACGTTAATAGGTGTCATCATCGTACAGTCATACCTATTGTACCCAAGTTTACTAGATCCATGTTGTACAGTGTGATTTGTAATGATCTTATGGGGTTGCCAGATTGCATCACACGTGCACTTCAGAGCTCAACTAGTTTGCTAGTTTCCCATAATTACAATCCATATTCAGAAACGGCTTGACCAAGACCAAATAATGGCTCTCCTTGAAGCACAAGAACAAATTTGTGCAAATCATTTGTAAAACCGCTCTCACATAAATTGTTGTGACAGTTTTACAGTTGTTTTGGATAAAAGCATCTGCTAAATAAATTAATGTAAATGCACATAAGATTATTTTTTACAAGCAATTTACACAGACATTTGTTGCATGTTTCATACTTCATTAATGAAGCCCAGTGCTCCTAATGTCACCAAATAACCTCCAACATCTGTGCATTAACTGAAATGATCATCTCCAAAAGTTAGATCCATAAAAGTTACTCCTTCGGCTAAATCATTTATATGGTTTATACACCAAGTATTTTGTGAACTGGATAAATTTGCTTGGGCATAAAATAAATGTTATTTTACAGAAAACCTGTATTTTTACCTGTATTTGATAGATTAAAGGACTAAGCCCTTACCTCACTCTCCCCATTTATCAGTTCCAATTTACATTTTACTATATCTGTTCAAAAGAATTACACAGATTTTCCAACCCCCTTAAAGGTGCAGTAAGCAATTTCTCTGTATATACTACTAGTCTGTATGAATTTCTAGAATTATTTTATGGTGTGCTTCAGACTTATCCCTTAATAAAACATGAACAAATAGATTCAGTGAACTACTATACGGTATTTTTATTATCTGACATGCGTTTGACATTAATATTATTTTTCTTCAAATGCAGCCACAATTCTAACACTGCAAACTGAAAAAGGTATTTTAGTTTTACAATATAATAACTACTATGTACATCTTAAATTAATCATTTGATACAATGTACGTAAGGCCACCTGATATTAAGTGTGTCCAAAGTTTTTATAATGTGACAATTCTATCTCTATTTTTTTTAATCTGTTCTTTTGAATTTTCTATTCATTAAATAATTGATAATATTGATAATAATAGGAAATGTTTCTTGAGCAGCAAATCAGCATATTAGAATGATTTCTCAAGGATCATGTGACACTGAGTAATGATGCTAAATATTCAGTTTTGCCATCTCAGATTAAAATAGAACAGTTACTACTGTTCTTACTGTATTTTTTATCAAATAAATGCAGCCTTGGTGAAGATAATCTTACCAACCCCAGACATTATTTTGACATTTCATTCAATCACATTGCCTAACACTGCATGGCTCTAGACCTGAGCATGCTCTTTCTCATAAGGTAGGAGGTCATCTTCAGGGCAGGGTACTGTTTCAGTCGCTGAGGTTATGGGGTTCTAGCCGTCTCATATTTAAGGTCTGCTAGACCAATCTTTATTCTTCTGACTCTTAGGCAGTAGCATGTGATATGAATCACAGATCATGATGCATGTATCTGAGCCCAAAATATTGCAGAACCTCCAAATAATCTGAGAAAGAGGGACTTTTTATCACTCCAAATCATATACAAGCAGAAATAATCAGTAATTAACACCTGACCACAATGACAACATAATAAATACTTTTAAAAAGCAAATACTGCTTGTTAGTGAACATCTGAGCACCCACAGGAGCAGGGGATTTTCTTGATGTGGTTGCACGCTCCTCCGGACATCGCAAACATAAACACAAATGGGATGCCAGGCTTAGACATACCGGCATATGTTGGCACAGACCTCAGACACACTCCGGTTACAGCCCTGCTGTTATCAGCTGATTCTAGAAGAGCTTCAGACGACTTGAGGGCACAGCGAGTCCTAACCTTCACATTTATGAGCAAACCACGGTGCAAGTTTCATGACAAATTGTTTGTGCATAAAAGTGCATGCATCCATCATATTACTGCTCCCCACTGCTCCGGGGGATTAATAAAGGCCTTCTGAAACAAAGAGATAGGGCTGGACAACAAACTCAAGCCCCTCTTATATTAAAATCCTCCACCATTTCTCATGACCGGTGTTTTGTTTTGCTTCATCCTCTGTTCGGCAATGCGCATGTGTCAAAGTTTCAAGCGTTCAAGGGTCAAGGGTTACTCTTTCGCCGTAAAACGGTGCGTACGGCTGTCTGCTGGAAGTTAGTTATTTTAGTCTATAAAGATTTATATGTGGATATTTTTCCTTACACAAACGCATGGCTTCACTTCAGAAGGCCTTTATTACCCCCTGAAGCCATGTGGACTGTGGAGCACTTTTATGATGGATAGATACACTAAACAGAAACAACCATTCACTGACATAATACAGCTTAGAAGAGCCAGATCATTTACTATAACTCTGATTGTAGTCTGAAAATCATGGGTCCGAGCCTATTCATTTCCATCCCCAATGTAATCCCAAATTTAGCATTTTAATTAACAGTACATTTTTGTTAAGATTTTACCATATGTCTTGGAGTTTCGCAATAATATATTGTATCGTGAGTACAGTATCGTGATATGTATTGAATCATGACATGAGGGTATCATGCACTCTTAACGTAAATGAATAAATAATTAAGTAAATAAATACACAAGTAAATAAACAAACAGACAGCTGGACAATTATTTCAACTGCTCCAGTAGACATCCTCTTTATTTCCTGAAGCACATGCTCAGGATTGTGGGATACCATAGAAAACAAGGGTGACATCTATTCTGACTTCCAAAACCAACCAGATGAAGGCATCTTACAAGATTCAGATGTGCGTTGATGCTCCTCCGTATACTATGGTTTTACATGTAGCCAATATCAAATCAAATGAAAATTTTTTTTTAAAGCAGAGTAAAAACAACATTAGTTGACCACTGTGCTGTACAAAACCATGCTAAAAATAAACAAATATAAACCATTTCGACTGCAATGCAATGAAAAGGAGGAGAGTCAAAACTCTGAGGGAACCTTATACTCTAGGGACAGCCTGGGTAAAATATTTCAACCGAAAGACTACAGTATTCCACAGTTTTGGCCCGATAGGAGAAACACGGGTCACCCCTCAACTTTAATCTAGATCTCTGAACCATCAACAATCTTTGCTCAGAAGACCTTAGAGATCTAAAGGACGTATTTCATAAAGATCACAGAGATTAGGAGTCAGTCAGATTTTCAAAAATGTTAAACTCAATTCTGTAACAGACCGGTAGCCAGAGCATAACACAGGGAAGATATGGTCAAATTTCCGGGTGCCAGTCAGAAGCCTGGCATTTGAACCACCTGAAGACAGTTTATATTAGATTGACCAATATAGAGAAAATTACAATAAATCAAGCAGCGATAATACAAATACATTCACAAACAAATGCTTTCCAATTCCACAGTCACCAGCTCCAAACCAAGGTCAGACCACATTTGTTCTTAAAACAAACACCAAACTCAGATAGTTACATGGTAAAGAAACTATGCAGCACCATCAGCAGCAGAACATTCAACAGTAGAAGATTCTGTCAAAATATACCTGTTGAGCTGTAAGAGGACGGAGGCAGACGAGAATCACTGACACATGCTTCCCAACCTGTCCATTGTCCAGCAGGGAGCGGATCAGGGTGGGTTGGAGTCACAGGGGGGGATTACGCTATCATGGGTCTTAATAAAGCCGGCTCAGCCCGAGGGCTTACGGCTGCCGCCACACTGAGACGTAGACGGAGAAACAAAAAGGAGGAAGATGGAAATGGTACTTACTGGTTACTGCCTAGAAAAGCTTCCCAGGTTCATGTGTAGAGTCCAAATGCAAAAGTTTCTAAAGAGTGTTTTGTATAAAGTGTATCAGTTTGTGATTGATGACAGGTGAAGAGATAGCAGACGCCCATCATACTCTGCCTTAAAAATGAAGGGATGCTGATCCATATGAATAAAGGATGTAAAGGAAAACCGGTGTGGATGATAGACAGGAGGAAGGAAAAAGGGGGAGGGAAAGGGGAAAGAGAAGGAGAGGAGGGGAGGAAAGGAAAAAAATAGGATATGGCAGCCAATTAAAGAAAACAACACAACGCAGGTAAAGAAATTAGAAAATTCCAATGGCGTCCTAATGCAATAAAAATATTCCAAAGAATCTCTGCGGAAAAGCGGTTACTGAATATATGCAGGTGGCAATTCTCTGAATATCCTGTTCAGCTAACAACTCCAGGGTGACAGTCTATTGAGAGTCAAGCTAATGCACATGCTCACACACTCGCTGAGAGGTAACCTCAACCAGTGGACTCCATGTATGGCCTGACAACTGAGTCCTACAGGGGAATCTGCCATAAATAGACTGGGGGGGTATGAGAGACCCAGGGATTGAATCAGCTGTTAGATCAACAACCTCACCAGACTATACTAGAGATAGACACACACATGGATCAGATGGAGCACATAGAGTAGGGATGGATTGATCTTGAAATATCAATACTTCTGATGATTACATAAAACATTGATCCTTTATACATTAAGTGTTTTTAAAACTGTATTGAATTATTTAGCATTAAAATCAATGTGCATCATCAGTTGCGAGGAGCAAACAGTGTAGAATTTATTAAAATGGAATTGTGCAAGATTTGTTATAAGTTTATTTTAGTGGTTAAATAGTAAAAAATTAAATAATGTATGTATAATTCAACATTTTTAAAATCAATCTGCATAAGTTGTAAAGAGCAAACAGTGTAGTATTTGTTAAAATTGAATTTTTTCAAAGCTTATTTCAAAGAAAAGTATCTTGTTAGTATTATTATTTTTTTTAAACTTTATTTATCCAGGTAAACTGTTTGAGAACCACTTCTCATTTACAAAAATGACATGAATTAATTATTTAACATTAAAATCAATGTGCATCATACGTGTAGCATTTATGGAATTGTGCAATATTTCTTGCGCGTTTATTTGAATTAACTGTTGAGAATGATACAAATGTGCTACTTTGCAATTTAGAAACTATGAAAACAATTAGGTATGGAATTCGATTATAATGTTAATAAAAAGCTTTTTTATTATCAGAAAAATCATTAGTAAATGTTCCAATTAACATTAACTAAGATTAATAAATGCTGTAGAAGTATATTGTTAATTCATTAATGTTAACTAAAGTATTTAACTAAATCTTATTGTAAAGTGTTGTCAAAAAACTGAATAATGCTATTGCATTAACTGAAAAAAATATATATATATATATATATATATATATATATATATATATATATATATATATATATATATATATATATATATATATATATATATATATATATATATATATATATATATATATATATATATATATATATATATATATATATATATATATATATATATATATATATATATGGCTGCGTATTAACCCAGTTATATTAATGTTGTCTCTTTGGCCTTGAGTGTGGCAGTGAATGCCGACTCATTGCCAGGGCAGATCAGGCTGCAGGTGGGCACGGAGCGCCGCTGGGAGATCTGAACCTCAGTGACTGAACTTTTACGACCAATGTGGATTTCTGACCAGCACATGGTCACGCTGCCAGTGTCATTTTCGTACACTTACCCTGTTCAAGCTCACAACAAACATTTACGAAACACCCTTGAATGTTTTTCTCGCAAAGGATGACATCTGTTTGTGAACTTTATCATTACAAAACTTTATTTGCATGCAATGATAACAAACATAAGCTTCAAATCAAGTCTCACACCAAGTTTTTCATTTTTCAAGGGAATTCATAATTTTAGAAGTATGCCCCAAAAGCAAACACAAGCATCCTTTTAATTTATATAACCTAACTAAATACACCTTATTCAGACTTAAGGGTGAATTTCATAAACTGTCAAAGTTGAGAGCATTGATGATTTAAATAAAAGTAAATAATTACTGAGAATATATACCGATCAGCCATAACATGAAGGAGAAGTGAATAACACTGACGGTCCAGTTTTGATGCTCACGTGTCCACTGTTGGTGCTTTCGGCGGTGGACAGGGGTCAGCATGTGGACCCAGACAGGTGTGCGGCTATGCAGCCCCATACGCAATTAACTGCGATGCACTGTTTATTCTGACACCTTTCTATCAAAACCAGCATTAACTTCTTGAGCAAATTGAGCTACAGCAGCTCATCTGTTTGATCGTCGTCGGAACACAGGCCAGCCTTCACTCCACAACGTGCATTAATGAGCCTTGGCCACCCATGACCCTGTCGCCGGTTCACCACTGTTCCTTCCTTGGAGCACTTTTAATAGATACGGACCACTGCAGACCGGGAACACCCCACAAGAGCTGCAGTTTTGGAGATGCTCTGACCCAGTCGACTAGCCATAACAATTTGGCCCTTGTCAAACTCGCTCAAATCCTTACGCTTGCCAATTTTTCCTGCTTCTAACACATCAACTTTGAGGACAAAATGTTCACTTGCAGCCATGATGAAGAGCTAATCAGTGTTATTCACTTCACCATGATGTTACGCCTGATCGGTGAAGCATGGCAACAGAAATAAATGTGGTAACAAGTAACTATATCTAGAAAGTCCTAGAAATGATGGAACAAGTCCCTTCCAAACACACTGCTCACTGAGGAAGAGCGGCATCTGCTGGACAAATAATGCTTTGGCAATAAAAATTAAATGCAATTATAATTCATTTCTCAATTCATTTCTTGGGGTGAAGACTGGGTTATTTACATGTAATCCACAACCACCTTGTTTTGGTGGTTGCGGATTAAATTCATAACAAATACACCTGTGCATACATAGGGTTATTATTATACTTCTAGGTATATTGTATGCAAAGCCAGAATTTGATTTGCAACCCAAAATCATTATCTATGGTGATAATAGGCAGTGAAGCTGCTCCTCGTGTTTAAAACAGCAATGCATCAAACCGTACCAGCCAGGGCTGCATTTCTCAAAAGCATCATTAGCCTAATCATAGAACCATTGCCATCAATGGTCTCTACGATCAACTTAGCTCACGATACTTTTGAGAAACGCAGCCCAATACCAAGAGAACCCGGGTCATGGAGTGTGAACTCAGACACTTCTCCACTTGTCAATGGCCGGCTTAAATCACAGGGTCAAGGTGTTAGTCTTCATGAGTTTTATCCATGTCCACACATGCAGCATGAGACCAGGCAGAGGAAAGCTGATTATTGCCTCTATGGACTTGGAATGGAATGCTAATGTAAACACACTAGAGATAGACCACATACTGCACTCATTCATGGGGTTTAACTTCAGCTGCTTGAACAGAGAGCACCAAAACATGTGCAGTATTCAATTAATCGCATGCAATTGTTGAGCCTGGTCATGTGCTCCCAAGCACCCAATGCTGTAGGCTACTGTATGTCCACAAGCAATATGGCTGTTTTACTAATGCACTTATAAGATTATAAAATAAGGCATTTACAAGCAGAAGTAGAAGGACGTATTTGTTTGAATTTAAACAAAAGCACATAGGCTACTTAAACAGCATTAGTGTAAATCTATAACCTTAAGGAACTTTAAGCAAATACAGATTTATGTACAATGGTACAAATGGTTTTTGTTTCAATGGTCCAACTGCATCCTCAAAACATAACAATTAGGCCTATATTACATCAGCTACTGGTACCCTGCTAAATAGCATATAAACATAAAAACTCATCACCATCAGTCAAATTTCCTTGTCTGAAGCGCTGAAAGTCATCACTGGCTGGAGGGTAGTTTTCATAAAGTCCATAAATAATGCAACTGTTAGGGGTGAGCGGGTCATGACCACAGGGCTAGTGTTAACACACATGCCAGCATGACGAAATTTAGTGTATTGACTAGTTGCCATAAAAAATGTGACAAAATAAAAAAATCTTTGGAAGATATCACTGAACATGTATTTAATCATAGCAAAAGGACATTTCTTACTGAATTTAATTTTTAATCTCTGTTTTTTCATGTTTATTTAAAATTAGACAAATCTGATATTATTATAATCTTATATCTGTTATTTAACAGTTGAGATGGTTCTTTAATTCTGATCTAATCAGCAGAAGACACGGGCCGGGTTTAAATCCCACTTGTGCAGTGCCCCTATTAGAACTATCCTATTCTATACATTTATGAATTCTATTGAGAAACCATGAGAAAAAGGCGATAAAGAATGAGTCAATGTTCAAAAATAATTAATTATTATTATGTTTTTAACTATGCTTTATAGCTGTGTATTGGGGTGTTTGTTGTCAAACTCAAAACGTTGTTTATTTTTAATTGTTACAAAAAAGTTGATAATTGTATTTTATTGACAATATTTTAGTTTGTCCTGTATATTTTTTGATTAGATAAGATAACATTTTGAGCTGTTATATGGTCATGTTACAACAATGTACTCCACCTATGGGGCATGTTGCCACATTCCACTTTCATTCTTTCAGGGTAGCTTAAGAAAAAAAGTATACACTGAAAAAAAGTATAAAAACAAAACCATATAATTGTACAAGACATGTGTGAAATACTCTGAACCCCAAGTGGATTTACACAAACTGAGAACGCCAAAAAAAGTGTAGGGAGAGCCAATTAACCAACACACACTCACACTCACAAAGCTTATTCACGAAAGAAATCCACTAACTAATTCAACAATTAAACATTTTGTAAATATCATACAATATTATCAACACTTGAAATGTATGTCCTGGAGTTTATAACTCACATAAAGAGAGGACTACGCTACCGTGCATAAACTTCAACAATAATAAAGACCTCATAAATATTACATAAACTATCAATTCACACTCGAATTCCAAATAACGATGCAAAAGCGACAATAAATGCGCATTCTTACCTTTAAACTGGTTGTATGAACGCGTACTCTGCTTTTTACTTTATTTCGTGTTTTTGGGGATTCCTTTTCCGTTCGTTTCATTCATCCCGTCTGAATGAACAAACTTCAGTCCCGCGGGATCAAAGCGTCTGGTGGCATTAATGCCAATAAACACGAGCTCGAGATTTCCGGTGATATCAACCAATGACAGAACAACATTATTTCAATTGGTTGAAGCTGAGGCTACAGTAGGCCTACTCATAGACATCATATTAGATAGACGCCCCATCGACCGCTACTGCCTATTGGCGCCGACGAGCGGTGGGGCCGCCATCTTAAACCGGTCACCCGCTCCATTCACTGTAATGTGTTTGGCTGGTGGAATGAGCTGTCAGCGCATTTAATTAATCATTTCTCACATAAAACCGAACTGATTTTTTTACACGGGGTTTTCTGCAAAGGCCATATATGTAGCTATGATACAGGACACATGGTTCGGCATATTTTAATATTCATAGCAGGAAATAATATTCATTTAATATACTTAACAGTAATATAACATTCTGATATGAGATATAAAGTGACCAGACGTCCAAAATCAAAATATGTGATGTAGGATATAAGGTATTTTATAAATCACACGCTATAAATATGATAAAGAAGTAAAACAGATAGTTACAGTTTTTTAAAGATATTTTAATAAGTTTAAGATACAATTTATTATGAATTGTCTCCCACACACAAACACACATTCTCTCTCACACACTCTCTTTCTCACACACACACTCTTGCTCTCACACATACACACACGCTCACACAAACACACTCTCTCACACACACACACAAACACACTCTCTCACACACACACACAAACACACTCTCTCACACACTCTCTCACACACTCTCACAGACACACACACACACACACACACACACACACACACACACACACACACACACACACACACACACACACACACACACACACACACACACACACACACACACACACACACACACACACACACACACACACACACACACACACACACACACACACACACACACACACACACACACACACACACACACACACACACACACACACACACACACACACACACACACACACACACACACACACACACACACACACACACACACACACACACACACACACACACACACTAAAACCCCTGAAAGAGGACTGTTTTGCAGAGCTTCTTTCTCGTGCTCCCTTTCTGTAGTTCAAGAGAGGCGAGTTTGGCAACATGGTGGAGCCTTATCTTTAAAAACACAGACACAACCAATGACAACAAGTCTGACTGATGGTTGTCGATGCCAAACTGGGTCTCCTCAATGTGCTCCCCAAGAAGGAAAACATCCTCTGTTCCAATCTCCTCCCGCACAATGTGCCTCACTGTTGACACCTTAGGAGCTTGTATTGTTGAAGCTTGGATCACCCTCTCTGCAGCTCTCAGCACCTTATAATAATAATAAAAATAAGACATATTTATAAAGCGCTTTACACAATACTCAAATACACTTTACAGAACAGAGAAAATAAGAACAAAGTACCCTTAATATACAAAGATAAAAAAAAAACAAGATAATAGGATCAAACCTTCACTGTGCCCTGTGATGGAATCACTAGGCCACCGTTGTTTTTCAGGGTTAGAAGGTGGTAGTTCTTGTCAAATGAAGCTGGTCTAGCATCTCTGACCAAGCTTGCACGGCACACATCACAGGACAGCTTTCAAGAATCTGCCGGACTACAAACCCTGCTATGTAGACCAGAGCATTTTCCACCAGACCTCCAAACCGAGTGGGAAGATAACTGTGGTCACACACAAGGGCCGGAATGTTGGCGAATGGAGATGGGTGCTCTTCAGCAGTTTCAGCAGAGGACATCTCCACAGCAGACAGGGACACAGTGTGATCTTGGGCTGTCACATTGCCTGTCTCACCAGGTGAGACACCACACTGAACCATCAGACGGCGGAAGATTGCCTGGAACTGGCATGCCGATGGATTGTTATTCCAGCCGCCTTGTATGGAAAACAGGCAGGCACACAATACATACATTACTCACAAGACAAAGATATTTATTAGGTATATTTTCAGAATTTACTGTCATTTAAAAGAACACCAACCCTACCTGACGCTCTGATTGAATTAAATAGGAGCTCCAAATGATCCTGGCTGAACCTGTAGGTGAGCACATACCGCTGAACTTGGAGCAGTTCAGGAATCATCAGCATCAACGTGTCGATATTGATGACAAATCCAATGATCGACAAGTACCTGCAAAAGAAAAAGTTGTATTACTCTGATCATGGTGAAAGAAGACACCCCAAGAAAGCTCCATGTGAAACAGCTACTAGGGTGGATATATTAGGAATGGGATCAGTTTCTTGTTTAACTATATAGTATACTTCTTGTAGACGATGGAACAATATCTTGGAACAATGTAATTGCAGAACTGGGAGAACTTAAGAACAACACATGCAATACCTACCATTTTGCCCTACCCTACATGTAATTGATGTTGTGTAATGCATACCATTTAGAAACATCTAGTACCTGAAACACACTGAATACAAGATAATTCCAACAGAAACAAAACATTTAAACAAGAGAACATCATATCAACATACATACCATCTTTCTGACACCTGCATAAAGTTGATGTTGTGTAATACATACCATTTAGAAGCATCTAGAACCTGAAAAACACACCAATAAAAAAACAAGACAATTCAGGCACAAACAAAACTGAAGCAGTTAGGAACATCTTAGGAACTCGATGCATAACGGAACGACGGAGCATCTTAGGAACGCGATGTTTGTAGGAACAATGTCATTGAACTCATGTCATGAACTTAACAAGCACCATTATAATAGACCTCTTAGATCTGTGAAGCGGTGTTCCATCTCTTGTTACCAAAGTGAGCAAGTACTCCTGGCTCTTGACAAAAATGCTTTCCTGTCATCCAATTCAAAGCACCCAAGGGAGCTTTGAATCCTTTGGCACGAGGATTGCGTCCCATTCATTGTATCAAACAGCCTGTCAATAATCTATATAGAAATATCGGTACTTAAAATCAATATCATTACTTGGTTTCATTAGGTATCAGATAAAATATCTCATTAGAAATCAATACTCATGTATTCAAAATATACAGAGAATACAGTACATATTTCTAAACTTTATGCTCAATGAGTAAACATGCAAGTATTAATATTTACTTGACTTCCTTTCCGTAGGTATGCTTTGTACTACAGCAAATTTCACAGGTTTACCACTCGATGAATTATAAAAAATAAATATAAAAATATGTACTTGGTTCTATAATCACTAATTGTATTACCTCAATGAATTGTGCAGTTGCCTCACAGTCCTTAAACTGAGAGTACCCAAGATCCTCATTGTGGAGAGCCACTGACACAGAGCGACTCAGTGTCTGTGCAGCCAGGGACACCCTCATCTTGTGGTTTTCAAAGTAGACGTGTTTGTCTGTAATTTTATTGGCAGCATGCAGTCCATCTTTTTTTTGCACATCATTGAGATGATTGATGTACCTCCAATTGATCTGTCCGGTGGTTGTTGCAACTGGACTGTATGCCTGCAGAGTAAGAATCAGTCACTGCTCAAACAAGTACAAACAGCAAAATGTTGATCATCACATCCATCACTGTGTAAATGTACAGAAAACAGTATTTAGATATAACTTTTAGCAGCAGAGGCATAACTTGTACAAATAGGTCTACAACAATCATTATTTACCTGCAACATATTACGTACAACTTGAGCATGTGACAAGCATCCATCATTACTTAACACTTTCTCACCAGTCACCGGATGAGAGAAACTGGTTTGAAGCGGCTTCGTGGGTCTCCTTCAGCTCACACCCAAGTTGGTTGCACATGCTCACATTGGAGGCATGACCATCCATTGTCACACATACCACCCTAATGCCCCGTGAGTGCAGCTCCTCCAAAGCATGACTGAGAAGGACCCTTTGTGTTTCCGGAGAAAGAGACTTCGTCAGGAAGTATGCAATGGGAGCCTTCCAATGTCCTTGTAGGCCAACCACCATGAATACAAGAGCCTCAGTGGCAACATCAGTCTCACTGTTTCCATCACCCATGTCTACAAAACCAGACATTGACTGTGTATGTGGATTGTATTGCACATGTTTTCTGATGGACATGGCATCCAACATGAGCGAAACACATCCATATTTAGCCTGGTCTCCTGGCATCTTCTCTCCAGCATATCCAGCATCATCTTATTCAGGCCAGGTTTTGCATCCACAGAACGCAGCCACCTGTAAAAAAAATTGAGAAGAAGCTTTTCAACGTGTTTGAATCAGTAATTTCAAAAAATTAAATTCGGACAACAAAAGGCCTACCTTTGTATTGTGTGTGGATGTGGGAGGGGAAAATGTCGAGTTTCTCTGAGGTATTTGTATGCCTTTGGACCATGTAGATGGAGCGTGAGCGCAAACTCTCTGTAGTCCTTTGTGTACTCATGGCCTTGCTTTGGCATGTGGTCTATCTGAAGATCTGAAATGTTATGATTTACAATGAATAAGTCCCCTTCAGATAATAACTAAGGAGTTTAATAAAGAGAGTAAGAAGAATAACATGTACATGAATTTCAAAGTGCTTATTTTTTCTTACCGGAGTAGAATTCAAGCTTCTCTTTGAGCTCTTCATTAATGAGGTTCTTTTCCCTCAAATCCCCCAAAAGACTCTTCACTGTGTTTTTTGCCCTCTTTTCTCTGGCCATGGAATTCTTCTTCTCTCGCTCTAGACTTTCCACTCTTGCCAAGGCTTCATTGAGCCTGGTCTTAAGAGCGGTAGGAGAAGCAGGCAAGGCATAGCCATGATCCTAGTAGAAAGAGGGATAAACAAGGTTTGAGTAATGTTTCATTTCATAAACATCACTTTGATACCACTAGTTTATGGCCCACATTCTTTCTTATAGTCATCACCTGTCAAAGCAACTGTCAGCACTGTGTGTGAGTGTGTGTGTGTGTGTTTGTGTGTGTGAGAGAGAGTGTGTGTGAGAGAGTGTGTGTGTGTGAGAGAGACAGAGAGTGTGTGTGTGAGAGAGACAGAGAGTGTGTGTGTGTGTGTGTGTATGTGTGTGTGTGTGTGTGTGTGTGTGTGTGTGTGTGTGTGTGTGCAATGCATGTTCAACATGTCTTAAATTGTGTGTATGGGTTTATTTGTGAGTGTGTTTAATATGAGTGGCAGCAAACAAGTGATATTTTAATATGTCCAGGAAACATTATGATATATGGTGTTTAGAAATATTCACATCATTAGGCTGAGGTTGTGGGCTTGAGGTTGCCGTTTCCTGGGAATCATGAGAGGCCACAGACAGGCTTTCTTCAGCTCTTCTGGAGGTAGATGTAGGCCTGCCCTTTTCCAACTAAAATGAAAAGCATAATACATATTGAAATATGTAAAGGGATAAGTATCTTACCCTGCCCCGTGATTGATAATATAATATTTACATTTATGTATACCAATAGCCTTATGAGGATACACCTACTCTTTGGAGGTGAACTGGGAAGCTGAAGACGGATGGAATAACACCATCTCGGAGTCTGACAATCTGACCCGTCCTATCAAAATCCCCCTGCTTAAAATGTTGAGAGCAAACCACTGATGAATCACTTGCATGGAATCCTTCTCTCCTCAAAGCCACTTCCCACTTCTTCCTCACATCTTTGTCCTTGGGGAACCTTCAAAAATGAAAACGGAAGATTTTGGAGAGTCTAACGTACACAAAAACATTTCACAAAGGAGGTCAAGCTTATTTTCTTCCTTCACATTTCTTAGAACCTTTCTTCAACAAAACTCCTATTTTGAAATAAAGGAATTAAGCTACTGAAAAGTTACTTGATTCAGTAAATAGAGAGGCTAACAACAAAGTACTAAGTTACTAGCTAAGCTACAAGTAGTGACTGCCCAACACTGATAATACAGTCTATGACACTTGTGTAAAATTCACTGGCCAATGTTATTGTTATTGAGGGTAAATCGATTTGCGTATCGTCGTCATGTGTGTATTACATTGCTTCCTGAAATCACGTGCACAAACACAAATGAAATAACCTATATATATATTTATACTAACGTACATGGTCGTTGAATGCTTGTATCTCCATGCCGGTGCAGTAAACATAGCCTAGCTAACGTTAGCTGACTACGATTCCAGTAGTAATGTCAAAGATCCTTGCTCCTTCTCATTTATCTGGTAATATTCTATTCACAAAATACAACCAAGTGCGGTAAATGTTGAAACTTACTTGTGAAAAGTAATCCCTTGATCCTATTTGCGATGGTTCGCCGATTAGAACAAGAAAATGCTCCACAGTGCTCTGGCATCTTAACTGCTGCTACGCAACGAAACTAGGAGTACGACCGGTTCAAGATGGCGGCCGTATTTCTCGGCGCCAGCGGCCAATAGGGTATCTAGTGTATTATGATATCTATGGGCCTACTTGTCACACAAGGATAATATACTCTAGTCAAGGTAAAAATTGCTTATTTTTCAACGGTACGTCTACGTAAGTTGAATCAGGTTGTCATTTTAATTGAAACAAGTTGTCACATGTGTTATGATGTTATTTTATAGGCTACATTTTATAAATTGCAGGTTCTGTTGACCAAAACAATGGTTAGGCCTAGGCTGAAGCCAATTTATCTTACCTTTTCCAGTTTTGTATTGTTTTATATTGTTTACATTACCCTGGAAGCCCAATAAATAGTCTAATATACATTTAAATAAAGATATATTGTGGGATGTCATCATAATCAGTGTCATACTGTGGGAAATATTCACTTTTGTTTTAAACTTCAAAACTTTTGTTTATTCATTCATTCATTCATGCAAATGAATGAATTGCTTTCTCTGAAAGGTCATATAGACCCTTGCCATTGTCATTGTCGAGTCAAATTGTGTGTAACTGATGTGGAAACTGACATAATGACTACGTGTTTTGATTAATACATAATCACAACTAGTACAGCTTAATTAGTGAGAGAGAACTGAGTCTGAGAAAGTCAAGAATTTGTGTGTGTCTGACTGTCTGTGTAATGTATCTGTTGGTGATTTTAGCACTTTTCTCAAGCCAGACTCCCACAGTGAGCTGCCAGTTGGACCCAAATGTTGGCAAAACTTATTATCAATGGATCACAATGTTGGCTCAACATTTCATGAATGTATCGGGCCAGTAGAGCATTTTTATGAATGAAACATAAAATCCTCTCAGCATGCTCGGAGACTTGGAGGATGTCCATCTACAATTCCTCTCTCTCTTTTCAGTAACACATTAATATGCTATTTATATTGCACTTTTAAAATACACAAACATTTCATCATTTTCAACACTGACTCACTGTCTTATGATTTGAAACCCAATCAATCAAGCAATGCATTTGTGAAATGCATTGCTTGTGTTTGCGCTTTGGTTATAAATAAATATAGCCATACGTTTTTTTTTAATGTTCTCACTCAACACTCAATAGTTATTGGTTATTTATAGTTACTTTTTAAACATGTCAGTACACCATTCCTCTTCTCAAAATGTGCAAATTAAAGGGTAGAGAAGAAAAAACATATTCAGTAAATATTTTAATGTAAAACGTCATATTTAAATTAGATTTCAACCCATGAAATTATTCCAAAAAACAAACAAAAATGTGATATACTTAAGAAGAGCAATATTACAAATGAAATTACATTATTTAAAACAGTTATAAATTCAAATATATTAATTGGAAACATGCTTTTGGCCTTGTTCAACATATGCAAATTATGTACTTCAAAATAGGAACTTTAATAAAGAGGGTTAACTCCAAACATAAATATAACAGATGTATAATCACAGCAATTAAATTGTAGAAAATGTTTATTAAATTTGATTTTTTTTTAATCCTTATGTCACATATTTACATTTCAAATGCCTAAAACATTTACAAACATGGAACCAAAAAATTATGTATGCAAATGCAAACCATGATATCCAGAAATGTCCAATGGTTAAAAAAAAGCATTAAAAATGTAACCCATGACACTCTTGGCATGAAAATGCAACAGCTTGTGTTTTTCAAAACAGACAGTGTTATCATTACGACTCCCGTTACAAATGAAAACAGTACGAATCAGTGGCTTTTTCACATTGAACTTACTCTGAATGCTACAATGGCAAAAATGCTACATAGTTCATGAAAACAGCTTGAAATCATATAACAGTTATGGCCTTTTTCAGTGAAGTAGGGAACAGATCCTGTCAGTGTGCTACACATCTTACTTTCACTCCAAACGTTAGCTTATCGTACTTGCAAAGAAAGAAAGAAATATTTGGCTGTGTGATCTAAAGACTGTTTACTTATTGATTCATTGATCATATCTTTATAGAAAAAACGTTGGTACGAGCTCATGATGATAACAGTACATGATTCTGAATGGAAGACGTACAAATGCTCAAATAAAATAAGGCCACATTTAGCTTTGAACGGAATCAAGATCAAACAAAGTCACTTATAATGTTGCAATTTCCTCGCTGTATGCACTTTGCTGTAACAAGTTTCTAGGCAGCTGTGAATGGATGCGCTAAATTTATTGATGTTTATATAAACTGAATGAACATTACAACTATACAAAGCGTCAAATATCGGCTGTGGGCCTTTTTCACTTTACTGCAGCCTTTACTACAAACTCAAAAAGCGAAATCCTGTAGTCCAATGTTCACAACGAGAGCCCCTAAAATTCGAGAAGCCAAAAATGGGACATGCTGCAGGTCTCGATCTCTCGGTTAAATTTGCCCTTTAAGCACTAGAAAATTATATCATTTTATTATCATTCTATACAGCAACATAATACTGCCAACTTGATCCAAGAGCGAAGAAATTAATAATTATGGTTAAATACAAAATATCTTTTAAAATATTTAAAATATACTTTTATTTTATACATTATGCAGACTGGTTAACAATTTCAATGATAACAAAAATAAGTATTCAGTGAAATGCATTTTTTTTTTTAAATCACATGGATGGCACTATGACAGGGAAAAAGCAAGCGAACACACACACGCACATGCACGCACACACACACACACACACACACACGCTTTTTCACACACTTGCACGCAACTTTAAACGCTTTTCTGTGAGTGGCATTTGGATAGATGACACTTTAACACAATCCCGCTTCCCAGATTTTCTACAGCCAATGAGCTTTTGTGTTGGACAATATTGCTCAAGCTTTCATGCATTATGATGTCAGAAAGTATCACATCTCTCCATTCCATAGCATATGGTATCTTAGAAGTTTCATTTTTCTATATTGTTCCATACATATCACACATTACCATAGAATATCTTTCACCTAAACTAATCCAAATCATTACATATCTAGAGCTGTCCTCTACTTTGCAACCATCTACATTTAACCATTAAAATTATCTGTACACATTTAGTTTTTCATCGAAACACTCGTGAGCATTTATTGCTTCCCGAAGTTACCTGGGGGTTTAGGGTGTAGACACGCAACATTACAGTAGCTAACGTGTGTCTTTGTGTTCGCATTTGGACCCTGTTTTTTTTTAAGTCTACATCGCCTGAAAATAGTTCCCTCATTTAAAGTCGCACCTGCGTGAAACCTGGGTCACACAACATCATTTAAGGTATTTGATATATCAGACAAACATTCAAAACATGATGCACATTTCGACACTTGAGATATCAAACATTTTGGTGGTGTTTCAAAGTAACTCCTTAGGCTTATCGTTACTGGTGTGTGTTTCAAAAAGGCCACTCGATAGCTAAAAATTCTCTTTGAATCCAATCACGATAAAAATATGTTAACAAGGTGCTTTTAAAGTTGATACATCAAATACTGAAACGCTCATCCAACCCAGGTCTCCTTTTGACCTGCAATACATCACTGGTTTTAATCGTTACTGTATACAAAGCTCTCCACACTCAGGGACATACGTTACAGTGTGCTGAAAAGTTCTGGTAATAGGGCACTATGGGTTCGAACCAAGAGCGATACGGTTTCTTTGAACGATTCGTCGGTAAATTAAAACAGTTCAGAGCCATTGAGCGTCTTCCACCACCTCGTGTGGAACTCCTGATTTGGAGCAGAAGAGCTCAGGTGACACATAAACATGAACAAAAATAAAATGAATGAGTAAATAGAACAGTTCTCGTAAAACTGCCATACTGGTTTTGGTAAAGTCAAAAAACAATATATACCAAAATTTAAAAAGCGTTTACAAAACATTCATGTCTGCTCAGACAGAACCACATTGGACAGAAGGGTGACCACACCCCTTGAAATCACTCCACAAACGGACCACATGTTCCAACAAACGACAAGAGAGTTCCAGGATGTCAACAGAGGAAAGGTTGGCGGGACTGGGGGGGATGGGTAGTAGAGGCTGCCCCCATGGACTGGTTTCATGATGGACTGGTGAATTTGAGAGGAACATCATGCACGGTGCTGCTTGAACATGGGAAGAGTTATTAAACTGTGTTCACACCAGATGGGATGGGATGAACAAGAAATAAAAGGGGGAATTTCACAAAGAAATGCCGGGTTCATATTTCATCCCAAAATAAATGCATAAAGAAATAACTTTTGCATAAAGAAAATGAAGCCTATATTTCATAAGATAATATATATTTTATTTCATATATAATTGTGTAAAATATATATTTACTGCATATTTCCACTGAACCTATTAAGAATATTGAGATTCCATCGGGCTTCTGAGAAAAATAGTCTTCATTTTCATTATAATTCCTTAATTCTAAAATATAATTCTTTTTTAATATGAATTTGGGGTGAATAATAAACAAAAAATAGATTACACTTTATTTCAAGGTGCCGTAGTTGTACTCAGATAAGTACTCAGTAGTGTTAATTAACTACATGTACTTACGGTTATGGTTTGGTTTGAGGTTAGTTGTTTGTAATTATGCATAATTTACTGTTATTACTATAGTAAGTGTATGTAGTAACGTGTAACTATGTCACCTTAAAATAAAGTTTTACCAAAATATACAATTACACTGTAAAAACACCTGGTTAGGACATGGTATTATGATGTGGTTTGTTTAAAGTCAGGAATTAAAGCAATGCGGTTCAGCAAGAGTGCTAGGATTCACACATATGCCAGCTAGGGATGATACCGGTGAGTTAGGAGATGTTGTTCAATAAATAAAGAGTGGTTAAGGTGTAAAAGATAATGAAAATCAATTGTGGTCATAGTAAATAAGAAGTGTAGCACAAGACCTTGAATACAGAGACAAGACGTTGTTGATATTGGTGGGATGATATTGTAAGTGTGATGAAGAATTAAACAAATAGCTATATTGCAAGTTATTAGCAAACATTGGTGCAGAGATAACACTGTCTAGATGAAGAAATTAATGAGATGTACACAAGGTTAGTGAGAAGAAAAAACAGATACATGGAGCATGCTAAGATGCGAGGAAGGAAATGGTTTGAAGAAAGATAAAATTGTGAAGATGATAGGTTGGTTTGCGAGGGGTGTAAGAGATTGTAGCTGGTTTTAAAATTCACTGATTGGTCTGTCATACTTTTTGAACAGTCATTACTGTGTTTTTTTTTTTTAAGTTTTTTGGTCACACAACAACATTTTCATTGTTGCTGAGTAACACCAGACAACGTCCAATAAACCAATCGTTTTACTGAAATTGCAGGGAAAGGAAAATGATGAGGATGGTGAGAAATGGGCCATGATCAGAACCGTAACGTATGAAGAATGTGGGGCATACTTGGGAACCTCCTTCTGGCAGTGGAACAGCAACACTTAGAAAGCCAGCAAAGCTGGAACTGAGTGGGCGTGGAGTTGATACACAATGCTCTTGTCGGAGTAGAAGGCCATTTCAGATGTCTATGTGTGGTGAGGTGTTTAAATGTGTTCTGAATGCATGTGAGTGTCTGTATACATGATGATGACTTTGACTGTTTGTACGTCAGTTTGTGTGTGTATGTTTATGCACAGACATGTATTAGAGAGAGACGCATCGCTCAGTGTCTAATGTTGTTGTGTGTGTCTGTGTGTCAATGTCTGAGGATGTTTCAATAGCATATGAGGATGAAGGCATTTAGCAGACAGCCAGGTCACAGTGCTGGAGGCTGGCCCTTAGTTGGATGACCTCTGACCTCTAGGGTTCAGCTACGACCTCTCCACCTGGCTGGGCTCCTGTGACTCTGAAAATGCCAATAGAGTAGAAATGCATATGGTAAATAACACTATGTTAGATTAAATTCACTGCTAAAATAATAATAATAAACAATGGTTGATGGGCTTAAATTCTGAGTCAAATTGAACTTTAGGAGTAGGCCTCCCTCTAGTGGCCATTTAACATAAACACAACCAGGACTTTTGTAAAAAAAAATAATTATTAAAAAAGCTCAGCAAACCCTCATAATTGTACTTTCCCAATTTTTTTTCAAATTATATTAGTCTTATATTTTTTTTGTAATATTAGTCAATATTTGCATATTGCATATTAAACAGCACATTTCAATTTGACATTCTAAAACACTTTACTGTGCAAATGTCACGATCAGATTCTACAATCAAATGTTGTCCACAGTCTGGTAAACACAAATGCTGCTGTAATAGTTTCTTACCTTTTAAGGTTAACTGGTCGTCTTTTGTTTCTTTAGGTTCACTGGTGACTGCAGGGAGGATGCTGCCTTCTTTGTCCTCTAATTTTGTGATGTTTGAAGAATCCTGTGGGCCACAATCTCCCCACCTTCCCACCCCCTGCAGTCCATCCCAAGAGTCTGAGCTACGGAGGCTAAGGCGTCTCATTCGTGAGACAGTGTCCACCTCCCTCATGCGGGCAAGTCTCTCCTCTGAGCCATGCCCGGGCGGGGCTGTAAAAAGAGCCTCTATTCTTTGGGAAAGTCCACGGCTCCGTCTATCTACACTTGAAACCTGACCACCATCTGGACCTTGACTACGATCATTATCAATGCCTTCGCCACCAGCATCTTGTGTATGCTCAACTTTGTCAGTGCTAGAGGCTAAACTGCTATGATCTTCACCGAGACCCTGTTCATGCTTAAGCGTTTTTTGTTTTGTGTCCGAATCTGCCTCTTTGTCGCCAGTGTCTTGGGCATTTTTATCTAACTCCCAGTCTGAATCGTCTGTGCCTTGCCCATCAATCCCACACCCACGCCAGCCCCCCAGACCCCGTTTTTCACCACCTCCTTCCTGTCTATCATTGTCTAAACCCCACTTCTCCCCACCAATACCCCATCTTTCAGCATCAAGAGACCGTCTCTCTCTGGACCAGAATCCACCTTGGCCCAAACTTTCCCCTTCCCACCCAGCTCTCTCCCAGTCTAACCCTAGAGACAATCTACGGTTAGTGCAAGGTAACACAGAAAGGGGAAGGTGATCTGGTGGAAATTCAGGACGTAGTTCTGATTCCAAATTTAAATGAGTCCACATTGCAGCCTTATTTGCCCTCAAGATCACATTTGGTTCTTTATTTGCCTCTGAGGCTGTAACACTTTTTTGCTCTGTTCCTTCAGTAACAGGGTCTTTCAGCTCGCATTTCTCTTGCTCTGTTTCTGTCTTTTCCCTAGAAGTGTCCTCTTCTGTCACTTTCTCTGTCACTTTAGGTTGTTGGCTTTCAGATGTCTCTGTTTGCTCTGTTTCTGTCTCTTTTACTTCTAAATGTTGCACAGTATTGGCAGGATTGTCTGTCATTTCGGTGGCTAAAATGTTGTTCACTTCATTCTCAACTGACTCATTGCCAGGAATGTCTTTATCCCCTTTAACCTTGTTTGACTCATCAAAGTCTACTTCTGAACCCTCTCCTGTAATTAGAGTAGCAATATGCTTTTCAGCTAATGAAAGCTGCATCTGCCAGTCAGCAGGAACCTCTGGGTTAGCCTCTAAACCTGCTTTGTCACCAACTGGCTTTCCGGTTGCAAGGCTACAGAGCACACCCCTGTTATTAAGGAACCTGTTAGTGTGGCTTGCTACCCTCCTAAAGCCTGAGCTTCTTTCCTCCCTGAATAATGAGATTGGCTCCTGTCTCACTTCTAATGCTGAAGAACAACATGGCTGCTCAGAATCTACGGGAGGCCTACTAGGTATGGGCACATGCTGTGGGGTTTCGATGCTCATGGCACTTCCTGGTTTGGATTTGACAGAAGCTCGGCTAACGGCCCCAGATTCTCGAGCCATTTGGAGAGTTTGACAGATGTGCTCATAGTCTGGGGGGCTGGTTAGAGTAGAGGCATCTTGCATGGGCTGTCTGTCAGCCCATGGGACCTCGGCTGCCATGGAAGAGGTGGAGGAGGTTTGTGCAGTCAAATCATCATCTCTTTGGGTCTCTTTAGGGGCTGGGATCTCCAGCTTCACTGATCTGCAGGCTTTGCGTTGGGTTATCTGGGACATTACTGTTTTGTAATCTCTGAAACCTGGTTCTGGTGGGGGAGGAGCAGGACAAATCTCCTCTCTTAGCTGTTTGCTGAAGCTCACACTCTTCCCAGTTGATGGTCGGGAAAAGGCACTTTTCACCTCCCGGTATTCTGGGTCGCTTCCAGGCACCAAGCTTGGCCGAAGAGTGGTTGCAGGAATTCCAATTGAATCTGAAGATAGCCTTGATTTGATGCGGTCAGGGATTTGCATGGAGGAACGGTTGGGAAGGTTATTGCTGGCAGTGCTGAGCTCTAGGATATCTTTGTAAGCCTCATTAAGATCCTCAATACACTGGTCTACACTGGGGCGTTTACTTGCGTGGTCTTGCGCTTCTTTGTTGATGGTCTCAAGCTCCTCAATGGCATCCCATGGTCGTCGGCACACTGGCTTCAGCAAGAACTGGCCAAAGGCCTCTGGGTTTGGCCCTGAAGCTGACTTTGCCTCTTCAGTCAGATCTGATGGTGGGGACTGAGCCGGGGCTGGGTCGGTGGTGGGGGTGGAGGTTGAGACGGAGGTTGGGTTGGAGGTGGGGGTGGAGGTGTGGCGGGGATGTAATGGGGTCTGTGAGAACCTGTGCTCTTAGAGAAGGTACCTGTCCGTGAAAAAGCACTGTTGCTGGATGGTTTTAGGCTTTTCTGACCCTTCATGGGATACCCGTAAGGGGTGCTGGGGTCAGGACCTCCTGAGGTTGGTGGAGCTGCTGGAGTTGGGGGAACAGATGGCACTGATGGAACTGATGGAACCGTCAAAGCCCCAAGAGCCCCTGGGGTAGCCCCTGGAGCCACTGATGTAGTCTCAGCAGTTGCTGTTACCTCTGGGGCAGCAGGAGCATCTTGTGCTTCTGTATTGGCGGGACCTGGATTTGCATTGCTCTTTGTGGGCTCAGGGCTCGTTTGGGTCTCCTGGTCACGGTACTGGTCCCCTGGCCAAGCCCCAGAATATCTTCGAAGCTCATCATGTGGATTTGGCTTAACGATCCTAGAGCGTGAGTTCCTTCTGCGATGAGCTCTCCTTGTGGCTATGCTACTGGAGCCACTGCCAAGTGTGAGTGCTTGTAGCTCCAAGTCAGTGGAGGTGGTGGATGTGCTTTTGAGGCTTTGGTTTGGCAGGGAGCTGAGGGTGTTGCTATTTTCGCTGGAGGAGCTTGGTGGAGGAGGAGGAGGAATTGGAGGAGAGTCCGGTTCTTTCTCTTCGTTGTTGTTTTGATCTCGAGATTTTGCACTTGACTGCGAAAGTGGCACAGACACGAGGCAGAAGATAGTCTCACTGAGCTTCTTTTTCACACTCTTTTTCTCGGGTTCCTGGACTGGTTCCGTCTTTACAGTTGACACACTTTCTGAGGAACCTTTATCCACAGCCTTACCCGACTTGTCAGTGATTTTCTCAGCTTTTGTCTGGTCTGTACTGCTATCTCCTTTTGCCTGCTTTTCAGCCTTAATCAACTTGTCAGTGAATTTCTCAGATTTACATTGTTTTTCTAATATTTTATCTGCTTTAAGTTGTTTTTCTAAAATTCTATCGATCTTCAAGTGCTTCTCTAAGAGTCTTTCAGCTTTGCTTTGCTTGTCTGAAATTCTATCTACTTTTATGGGCTTTTCAGGGATTTTCTCTGCCTTGCCTTCAGGCTTAATTTGTTTATCTGTATATCTGTCGGCCTTGACTTGATCTGGGGTCCTGTCTACCTGTATCTGATCAGTTAATCTTTCCACCTTTATTTGTTTGTCTGTAAACCTGTCTGGCTTTACTTGATCTGTAGGCTTATCCAATTTGATTAGGTCTGTAACTCGATCTGTTTTTGCTTGCTCTGTTACTTTGACTTGATCTGTTCTTGTCTGTTCAGCACCTCTCTCCACTTTGACCGGCTCTGTTACTCTCTCAACCTTGACTTGGTCAGTGACTCTGTCAGCTCTAATCTGCTGGTCTGTACTTCTGTCTGTTTTAATGATTGGTTGCAGGGGTCTGGGCTGAAACGCTATGGGGTACTTGGCACAGCTCTGGTCAGATGCTACAGTTTCACTGCCCTTGTTCATCCCCTTGTGCCAGCGGTTAGTATTCTCCTGTTCAGTGAGAGCCGGTTTGTTAGTGTCCGTGCTAAGACTCGGTCCCTGTGAAGGGAGAAAGGCACTATCATGTGTGGATTGTCCTAAAGTTGCAGCGCAGGGAAGCTCTTTGTTGACGTGTCGGATCTTGTCCGCGTCTGTGAGCGAGTTTCCACAGGGCCCCCCTGAGACATGCCTGATGCGCGGGTCATCAAATGGGACATACTGCACGAGTCCTGGACGGCTAGGTATGACAGGCCCTGGATGCACAGGCCTTCTCGGAACTACTGCCATGCTCCTGTCTTCACGCCGCTCTGACCACGACAATCCTGAAGTCCTTGAAAACCACTGGCCCATCTCTGCACTCACAGGCTCGCGTTTCCAGCGGACAAGAGCAGAATCTGCTCTGTAGTTCTGTCCACTCCTGGGTGGCAGGAATCTCCTGTAAGAGGGGGGTGGGATGTAACCAGGGGGCTCCATGCCAGTCAGTTCATGGTAAAACAGGTCTGCCCTATATGCTTCTGGTCTCAGGAGCTCTGCACTTTGGGAGTAACAAATGGACCGGTCTCGTAGCAGTTCTGAGCTCTGAGAGTAACAAAGGGATCGGTCCCTTAACAGGTCAGCACTATGCGAGTGGCTGAAAAAACGATCGCGCAATAGTTCTGCACTCTGAGAATGGCTGACAAATCTGTCTCTTAGTGGTTCAGCACTTTGAGAGTGGCTCACCAAACGGTCTCGAATTGGCTCTGCGCTCTGTGAGAAGCAAATGGACCGATCTCTTAGAGGCTCCGCACTTTGAGAATAACAACCAGACCGGTCTCTGAATGGTTCAAAACTCTGAGTGAAGCACACTGAACGGTCTCTGGGTTTGGACACAGGTTCAGAGGACAACGTTTCCCAGCTCCCCCTGTTTTGCTGGTGAGTCTCATAAGACGGGGGCTTGACGGGGCGGCTGAACCGTGGCTTTGGTACAACTGCAGAAGGAGCATGACCACTCCACCTCTCCCCTGCTTGCCATTCACTATGGTATCGACCATATGGAGCAGAGCTGTTGCTTCTTTGTGTAGGGGGCTGATTTGGGGCACCAGTTTGAGGCAGATCTCCATAGTGAGGATCCTCAGGGGAAAGGACTCGAGGGAGCGACTGGGACTTAGCTCGCACTGTGGCGGATACGGTGCCCTCTGCTGGTCGCAGGCGGTGTTGCTGCTCCTGAGACCAATGTTCAGCCTCCCCATCTGACAGCTGCCGGCCCAAGCCCACTGCAGGGCGCCACTCCTCTGTGCCGAGGCTCTGGCATTTTCTCTCTCCAGTCACACGTAGAGTCTCTGGGCCTGAGTCTATTGGTTCCCGTATCCATGGGGCTTCCTCCCAGCGTGCCAGTGGTCTCTCAGCTCTCAACTCCTCAACAGCTAGCACTGGACCTCGCCATAATCCTCCAGACACTCTGAGCTCCCTGGGATCAGCATAGTCCAATAGTGCACTGAAGTCCTGTCCCCTCCTTCTCCAGAATGAAATATCTCGCTCATCTGGATGTTCAGAGTACGTCAGGCTGGGAGCATCATAAAACCTTGCAACAGAGACAAAAACAGATCATTAATTAAAGAAGAACCTTTGCTGTTAAATTTTCAAACACTTTGACAGTGAATTCAAAAACTTTGCAATTAATTACTTTCGCTACAACAGCTGCTTTTTAATAATGAAAAAGCCTCACTTTTGTGGCATTTTTCCCTATTTAAATACAACATGGTGCTATTCTAGGAATCAGAAATTGTATCTTTACTGTTATAAACAGGTTAGGGCGCAGAACTGAACACAATTATATTAATCTATTCAAGAAAACCAGAATGGCTCTAACATTATGGGTTACTTTATGTCAGATTTGTCAAAGTTGACAATGGGCTTAGAATAAGTAAATTAGGCAGTAGAACATTTTTACCGATTTGTAATTTTGCAGATATTTTTATATTGGCAATAAGAGCCAATAACAAAATGATCTGAAATCTGCCAACATTTAATGCTGATTAAAAACATCGACAGAATTGACAGAACTTTTATATTATGCATTATAGTTTTTTATTGACAATAATACAAGCAATAAGTCATAAAAGGAAATCTAAACTTAATAAACAATTAAACAGTTCTGCATTAAAAAATATCAGTATGGCTGTCAACAACATTGAAAGCATGCTTTAACAAAATAATAATAGAGGTAAAATAGGTTTGAAAAGTTGAAATGTTCTGCACTGTGATGTTATATTCCAGCTAAAAATAATTTAATCTTGGCTTAAACTGTTTAGCCAATTCTACCCAAAAATAAACATACAGTTTGTGAATGTTATTTTTGCCTAATGGGTGGAGCTAGAATATCCACCCACATCCTAACCCTACCCACAACTCTATACTTCCACCCCATTGGACCTCCAGAAAGGAAGGGCTGTATGTCATTTGATTGATTACCACTTGACAAATCTTGCACTGAATCCACCAGTCTGGTTGCTGAATTACTTTCATTCACATAAAAAAACTTTCATTCATGACAGATTCAATATACATAAATAAACCTTGAAAAACATATAGACTTTTTTTCTTTTCTACCGATGTTTCCAAGCAAGCATCATCAAGACAAGCTGACACTTTTTTAATTTCCTGTAAACTTTTATTCAACATCAACATTAAAGACAAAAAAGAATAGGACCTAAGATGGTTCCCTGGGGGATTCCTTTTTTTCTTCTTCTGGGGGATAGCATTTTACAGTACTATGTGATTTATGCAATAGTTTCTGAGAGTTAAATCAGATACTTATTGACTTATTCATCCAACAAGTATAGATTAATCTACAGATAAACTTTTTGCAATAAATAAAACATTCTAGAGATGCACTGGTCGACCGACCGGCCATTCATTGGAACAGGGCGTTTTTTGCTCTGTTTAGTTTTTTTTACAGTCTATGCTCCAAAACACACATTTTTGTTGTTGTTTTGGTTTGGTCTGTAATAAAGCAAATAAACTACAAATACATTTGCTTCATGAAAAAAAAATCTACAACTGGTATCTGAGTCAGCCCATGCTAATAAAAAAAAGCAGAATCGGCCATTAAAAATCGGTGCATCCCTAATGTTTTCCACTTAAAAAAGTGATCAATCAGTCAAATTTAGTGATAGACACTGGCAAAAACTTTACCTTTGTGTTTTGCATGACTCAAATGTGCATTCACTGTCACTTTATGCACACACAAAAAATGCACCTCTAGGCGAGCTATAGCTGTGATTACATTCACATGGCCGATTCCTTTCAGATTACATCAATGTTGCCAGTCAGGATTTTTGTGATAAATCAAAGTGGAATGGATTAGGAAACAACATGAAATATGAATAAAATCTATTTAAATTAGTTTGCACTCTGACATATTTGGGCACATGTCAGTTGGTAATGTGATGAACTACACCTATGTGAACTTGTTGGGAACTGACTGAACATTGACTATACATCACAAGCAAGCACTGGTTAAGATCGATGCAAAGATGGCTCTGAAAAGTAGTTTGCAAAAACCACTTGGTTGATCATTTCTTTAATGCAATGGTGTTCATACATTTTTTTATTGTGACCAAAGTGCCCAGATACTTTTACATCGCCCAGCCACTGTTTGTTACAACAGAATATTTGGGCCATAAACATGGATGGAACATTGCATAGAAAATAATGATAACCCAAAATAAAGCTGTTAATAACATGCAATATTTCAAAAAATATATATTTCCTTTATTAGTGTCAACATAAAAAGGAATGTTAAATGCTTTGATGTGTCACTTAAGGGCACTTTAGCCAAGATTAGTTTTACGAGATCACAATCACTTTCAAAGAACTGTCCGAATGGTTCGAACTGAACGGATTCCTATCTTAAAAATGCTACCTTCGGAAGATGCATTGCAAGGTAGTAAGGCATCAAGGTATGTTCTATTCCGTGACAGTTAAGCTAAAAAAGAAACATGGCGTCTGAAAGGTGCGGTTGGTGTGTAAATGTATGTTTTTTACTGTAAATAAACGTTTTGATGTAATTTCTAGTGAGATAATTACTAATTAAATATTCACTTAGGTTTTCACCAAGGCTCACTCTATTCTCCTGTACATCGTTAAACCGTTACTCTGCATCAGAAGTCTGTCTGAAATCAGTTTTGTGAGGTAACTTCAGGTGCAAGCGCTGCATGCAAACTGACATTGCCTGATAGGGCAGTGAGGCAACAAGTCAGCTGCCTAAGATATAGCCTAGACTAAAATGCATGTTTGAGCTGCTTTAACTTAAAGCAACTTGCACGGACGTATCTTGAAAACACAAAAAAATGTGTTTTCAGTAATTCTAAAAACTACTTAAATGCCCTAATTGAACTAAGGCCTAATCCTGGCTTAATCTAAGCCCTGTCTATGGAACCAGACTTATATGTTTTTTACACAGCAAAACCAGCCTATATTTGACTGAAATTCCAGAATCGTTAGCAAGCTGACATAGATAGCATTGTGAATGTTTAATAAGTTGTCAATGAATGGCTTTAATAAGATTTCCCCAATAAAGAATAAACCTGGTGTCCTCCATGATTACTATTCTTTCCAGCAACAAAGCACAAGCAATGACAAAAATGTGAATTTGTGAAAACGATGGTCCATACCCTTACATTTATTTGAGGGGCCAGCCATAGTGCTGTCTGAAACCATAGTGGGCATTATCGAGTGCACTCATTCAATCCCACAATGCACCGCAATAATGACTGTACCACTGTTGTACGGCTAGAGGATACCCATAATGCACTGTGAGGGTCGAATTAATTCCCGTCTGACCAGGAGATGGCGCCCACAGCTGAATCATCCATCCATCCATTTTCCCAACCTCTGGTCCAATGTAGGTACAGCGTATAAATCATACATTTTCTTTTTACTTGATTACTAAATTGTTTAATTAAGGTGTATACATGATAGTTTCCATGACAGAGTTCAAATGATTACTAAACCGCAAGCACAAACTATGCAAAAGCGGCAGCCTATCCGGCTCGCTCAGCGTCCGAATTCACTCACTCGTTTTCATTCACTCATTCACTCAAGTGGACTATATTAGTGGTGTAATGTAGGGAATAGTGAATGAGGGTAAAGGGGGCAAATAATTGTGTTCAGTCTATAGACGCATAGTGTTTCTTTACAAAGTAACAATGCCAACTACTGGCCTGGCATGCACAATACAGCATTTTTAATTGTTTTCACGGATCCGTGTGGACGGAGATCGTTTTGACATCAAAAAACTGTAAAGTTTTTAGTACATCGTTGTCGTGTAAACTTACCCTAAGTCTAAAGAGCGTAGGAACATTTTGTTACTGAAAACCATGTCCTCCGGTGAGACACCATTTCCTGATTTTAAGTCGGGCAATTCCACGGACAAGTTTAGGCTACGTCTACATTAATCTGGATCGATTTGAAAACAGAGTTTTCGTTTCAAAACGCTCTCCGTCCACACTTACGTTTTCCAAAAGTTTCTCATCCACACTGAAACATCACACTGCGCATGCGTAAAACCTCATAAAAGCTCACTGAGATATCGACATCATAAAGTTATCACACAATTCTTCTGGCAGGATCATTTTATTTAGCAGCATTATGTTTGGTCTAAAACGCAACTCCACCTGTGTTTTGCCACAAGACAGCAAATACAAGTACATTTTCTGTAATCCTTGCAGGACTGGGATATGAAGTGTGCAAAGTAACATATTTTAGTAACTGTGTGAAAGTGAATAGCACATAACTGGCACAATAGCGGTTTAAACATACATATCTATTGGTACAATATGCATCACATGACTAAACATGCTTCATCGTCCTCACTACGACGCGAAGACGGCGTTTCCAGATTTATCTGCTGTGGCGAGCGTTTTCAAAAAGCGACGTTTTCGTTGACTTAAAACGCCATCTCAGTGTGGACGGAAGGCCAAAATGGAGAGAAAAAGATGTGTTTCCAAATTAAAGCGTATTAGCGTGGACATGGCCTTAATTAGTTGAAGGACCCTATTCAAGATCATGTTACTGTGACCCTGTCCCAAATGGCACACTTCATATGCACTTTTGGTCTTGTGGACTTACAATGGCTACCGCGTGTGTGTGTCCGTTAAGTCCACGAGACCGTAGGGTTGACCATTTGTCATTTTAGGTCTCTGAAGGGTACTCGTGCAGTCGATATATGCCCTCGATGCGCACTTCTGCCGAGCTCACACTGGTGCGGGTTCCGCAGCGGACTTCTTCCCGAAAGTCAAAGTGGCGTTACGTCATGAAAGTGCGGAATTGTAGGAAGACTGCTTCTTTACTGCTTATTTTTTTCAACTACCCAATTATAATGATAATTTAATGTTTTTATCATTCATCAGCTGAAAAAAAATAAAAGTGATTCCAGCGATGTCTGTGACATTTCAGTTATAGTTGTGATGGACTTCCCTGTTCTCAAAGAATTAGAAAGTGTATTAAAAGGTTTTTGGTGAGAACACCCCTAAAACATATGCCACCAATATTTGAAACATCTTGTTTCATGACTCTTTAATGTGGACCCTTATGACAGTGCACACTTACCCACTGTCTGTAGCTAGAGAGTCACCCAAAGGTTGCAGGTCACCAAGGAAAGCAACAGGAACCTCCAACCTCCGTTGAATCCTTTCATGGCCCTCATTGATGTTGTTGTTGTTCTCCGGATAAGCCTTCACCGGAGCCGGCCTGTACACCGTACCTGCTTCCGCTCCCCCCTCAGTTGTCCCAAATCCATTTAGAGTACCACCACCTCCAGCAGGTCGGTTCTCTACGTTGTCACGGCGACATTCGTTGTTTCGATTGTCATAAGGCGCAGAGGAAGAGGAGGAGGCAGGGCCGCTCCTGGGCAGTTTGTATCCATGAGAGATCAGCAGGTCCTCCACACTGTACATGATGTGTGTGTGTGTGTGTGTGTGAGTGTGTGTGTGTGTGTATGAACAGAGCTGGAAAGGGAGCCCAAAGGCGTGTAAGTGTGTGTGTGTGTGTGTGTGTGTGTGTGTGTGTGTGTGTGTGTGTGTGTGTGTGGCCTATGGGCAGTGCTGGTGCAGCAGGCGGGGACACAGCTGCTCAGCAGAGGCCATCACTGGAGAATAAGAGAGACAGAGAGAGAGAGATAGAGAGAGAACATTACACTCTAAAACAATAACCATCTGCTCTGCAGAGACCTAACCATCTTGGTTGAGCACATGAAACTTTAAAGCTACATACAGTATTTATTCTTTAGATGTGATGCGGCCACACCCTGCCAGGTTATTATATAACCAATGCACAAAATGCTTAAGAGGTGCAGCTTAAAGTCAATGTGATACTCTGCTCCCATTTTACAAGCATAATCTGGGGCTGCATGGGTAATATTTTATACTTCAATACTTCAACGTATCAGAGGAACCACAACTTTGGTCAGAGTCATTGTTGCCAAGCAGATTTCAAATGTTTAATGCAAGAAAGAGAATACAGTAAAGATCAAGTTCAAAATGACCAAGGTGTGTTTTGTGAACACCTTTTTTACTGAACCATTTTTTAGAAACTGGAAAAATGGCACTTAAACAGAGGTAAAAACGATTTTAAAAAAATTAATATATCTAACTCTAATCCCATTTTTGCTACTAAAGTTCATCCAAAAATGAAAATCCTGTCATTAATTTCTCATGTCGTTTCAAACCCGTGAGACTTTCGCTCATCTGAAATTGAAATCCTTTTGATTACATTTGAGAGCTTTCTGTCTACTACCACTTTCAAGCCCCAGAAACGACATAATTTACCACTTTATTTACAAAATGTTAATCTCCAACGTGCATTCGCAAGAGCACCACGACGCATGCGTGTTGTGCTGACGATCAAGCAGACATTGTTGTGTGAACGCACGTTGGTGATTAATCATTTGTAAATAAAGTGGTAAATTATATGGGGTTTTTTGAGGTTCATAAAATTGAGGTTAAACCACTGTAGTCACATGGATTACTTGAATGATGTCTCGACTACCTTTCTGGGCCTTGAAAGTGGTAGTTGCATAGTCTGTCAATGGAAAGGCAGAAATCTCTCAGAATGCATTAAGAAGAGCTTCATTTGTGTTCAGAAGATGAACAAAAGTCTAATGGGTTTGAAATGACACGAGGGTGTTTTGGTGAACTATCCCTTTAAAGCATTTCTGCACCACATGGACCACAAAACCAGTCATAAGGGTCTTTTTTATTGAGATTTATACATCATCTGAAAGCTGATAAATAAGCTTTTCATTGATGTATGGTTTGTTATGATAGGACAATATTTGGTTGAGATACAACTATTTGAAAATCTGGAATCTGAGGGTGCAAAAAAATCTAAATACTGAGAAAATTGCCTTTAAAGTTGTCCAAATGAAGTCTTTAGCAATGCATATTACTACTACTACATTTGATCTATATTCATGGTAGAAAAAATTACAAAATATCTGCATGGAACATGATCTTTACTTAATATACTAATGATTTTTGGCATATAAAATCAATAATTTTGACCAATATATTGTTGGCTATTGCCACAAATATACCTGTGCGACTAATGACTGGTTTTGTGGTCCGGGGTCACAAATGCAACTGCAAAAGTAATGTTTTAAAAAAGGTATCCTGAAAGAAATCATGTAGTGTGGAACCTGATTTGATTACACTTTATTTTAAGGTGATGTAGTTACATTATACTTACTCAAATAAGTACTGAGTAATATTAATTAACTACATGTACTTACTATAGAGTTACAGTTAGGTTTAAGGTTTGGTTCAGGGTTTGTTACTTGTAATTATGCATAATTGACTGTTATTACTATAGTAAGTAAATGTAGTAATGTGTAACTACGTCACCTTAAAATAAAGTGTTACCGTTGATTTTATTTTGTAAACCAAGAGCATTCATTTAAAATTATAATAAGCAGTTTTGTTTTCATGTTAACTTTTAACCAGGAGCTAGAGTTCTGTCACAAGACAAAACATATGTGCCTAAGTTGCAATGGATAATTTATCTACTAGCATAGACAGTAAAAATGACAGATCACACACACACACACACACAAACAAACACACACACACATGTCTGGTTCACTATCTTTGTGGGGACTCGCCATAGGCGTAATGGTTTTTATACCGTACAAACTGTACATTCTATCCCCCTACACTGCCCCTGCCCCTAAACCTACCCGTCACAGGAAACATTCTGCATTTTTACTTTCTCAAAAAACTCATCCTGAGTGATTTATAAGCCTTTTGAAAAGTGGGGACCGCTGGCTGGTCCCCACAATGTAATATAAACAAGGACACACACACACACACACACACACACACACACACACACACACACACACAAGACTTACCTACTCACAAATCAGTAAATACTGTTTGCTGAATTTATACCTGAATAGTTGAATGAATAATCAAATAAAAAAACACTCTTATCTGCATAGTTGAAAGAGCAACACTAGATGTTTCCATGGTGATTAAAAATGACTGAACCACACCTCTGTGCTAAACGTATCCTAGCAGTAACCTTTGGTCCGCACAGTGACCTTAACTTGACCTTGAACTATGCTTACAGAAAACGAGAGATAATGACCTTGACTCATGCTTGTAGGAGCTCTGTGTGTTTGCATGTGTGTGTGTGTGTGTCTGCCTAAACACTATCTTGTTTTCTTGAGTAACACTCACACCGATTTGATGAGTGGCATTCGGTCAGGTTGAATTCACAGTGAGCCATTCAATACTGCCAGCTACGCTTGAGGCTTTGGCTAGATCCTTCTCTAACTAGGCAGTAGCCTGCTTACCGTCTCTGCACTTTTTTCTGTTGTCAACACACACACACACACACCTGACCTCTGGATGACCTCTGTGGAAAATAAGTGCATGCGTTTTGCACTTACAGTGAATTAGATGCATGATATAACCAGTAACCTGTGTATACTTTATCCAGTCTAATGATACCACAAAACTGCACGCATAAAATATACATCGTTTTTTCACTTTGTTTCTGTTGGTCGTCTGAAAACCTCGCTGTGGGCAGGTTATCGCATTGCAGAATCATTAAAAGCACTGATGCCTTAATAACTGATGTAAATTTGTCAAATATGGGGTTGAAATTAGAGTGAGGTTGATAGTGCATTTCCCCTGCCAGCTGGAACTGTGATTGGTGTGCTACAGGAGTGACATCATCACTGTGAGCAGCCAATCACGTTCCACAGAGTCTGAATCAGCTGTAACCTACAGCACAATTCTGAGTAAAAATAAATAAAGAGTGGAAAAACCAAACAATGCTGTTTGATACACAGCTCTTGCTCTTATACTGCCTGTGACACAGTTAAACTAGCCACCTCCCTCCAGCACTGCATTCTGAACAATACCAATACGAATGAAGGCACCATCGCAGCGTGATCGTATCACACCGCAAAGTAGTGTTCCCTATTCAGTCGTAAGGATCAGGGAAGAGAGACGGCAATAGTCAAAGTGTGATTTGACCATGACAGCTGCTGTCAATGATAGCACATCGGTGTTGCTGGGTAGAAAAAGGGGTGTTGCTGCCTCATGTTGATTGAATATGAGAGTGTCACAGCATCACCACTGGAATGGAGGTTCATAATTACAACCATTGACTGTATCCCAGAGGGGGACTTCACAAAACACTGATCTGACATCATTTATCTAATCTCGTCATTTTCATCTCGTCTGTGTCACGCTTGCATATCAATTTGCTCACTAGTAACAGGTATGTGCATTACGCAAAAAAACATCTTCACATTTTTGTGTCTTATAATTTATCCTTTATTTAAAATTGATCATTAGAAATCTTTGAAAGTTGAACTATAATGACACAATATGCCTTTATGTATTTTTTTCTGCATTACATAATGAAGACAGGCTATATTTTACATGCCTATCATCATGGCAACAGCAGCCTAGACATGTGTAAGATAACACACACACACACTTCACCATATATACACACATCTTTAATATCTCAAGTGTTTCTCTTTGTCAGCAAATTGAGATTGTTTGCTCAAAGGCCAAGTCACTCACACAGTTTGTGCCAAAAATGAAAATTCTGTCACATTTTACTCATCCTCATTCTGTTTATATCCCGTATGACTTTCTTTCTTACATTAAACGCAAAGGGAGAAGTTCAGTCACCATTCACTTTCATTATATGGCAAAAAGATGCAATGAAAGTGAATGGTGACTTAGGCTGCCGTTCTGCCTAACGAATTTGAAAGAGAGTAAATGATGACAATATTCCATATAGGAATTTGATTCGTTCACTGGTTGATCTCGCATGCAGTTTCTCAACAGTCACGAACTGAAACGTCTCGTATATGAACTCAAATATTTCTCATACCATTTTTCCAGAGCCACGCCACATACGCTCATTTCTAATTCTATGCTCTTATACCCAACAATGCTCTCATTTATATTTCTCCCAACTACTTTCAGGAAAAACATCAAAGTTGAAACATAAACCATAATGGACTTAAATTAAAGATCAGGAGGAGCAAATGCATTTAATCCTGTCAAACAAACAATTGCAATGACAATTCCTCCAACATCCCATCTCCTCCACGTCTATTTCTACTCACTTCTACTATAGCATTCATTAATTAAGAAGTCCAGCGGGTCTATTTAGAGCTGGACTCGAATCTTGAGCACTTCACCAAGGACAACAAGCCTAATATGTTTACCTTTATCTCACTCAAGGATTATACAAACACCTGAACATGTGAAGATCTCAAAGCTGTAAAAGAGCAACCTCTAAGCAATAAAATCTTCCTGTGGGCACACACACACACACACACACACACACACACACACACACACACACACACACACACGCAGTGGTTGAATACACTGTCTCTAAGGAGCAGGCCCCGCTCAATGCTCTAGTGTCGGGCACACAGGTAGCTTCCGTCAGCACATGAGCAGGTGATAAAATCACTCCTCCATCACTTTTTTACAGAATACAGCTTTTAATAGGGGCCGGACAGAGACGATTCAGTCATTATCTTAAGTGTACCATAATTAATTAAGAACTTAGCACACACAGAGAGAGAGAGAGAGAGAGAGAGAGAGAGAGAGAGAGAGAGAGAGAGAGAGAGAGAGAGAGAGAGAGGTGGGGTGCATGGGCAAAGCAGAGTAACACCCAAACGCACCAGCCATTCCCTACCCTATGGGAGAGGATGTTAATATTAGAGCAAGAAGCCCAACTCAAATGCAATTTCCACCTCTCACTTATTTCATTTCGCCGAACATCTCCACTGCGCCACAAACACACGCAGCTCCTGATGAGCATCAACGCGGCGCACAAGCGCGTAATGTGACCTACAGCATCAGCATCAGCACCAGCAGCAGCAGCAGCATCAGCAGCGCAAACGTGCTATGCTGGCAAAGCCATACTGCAGTGTGTGCCACAGTATACATCAAACAGGCCGCTCAAGAATGATTTTAAAAGTCAAAACGCCCCAAAAAACCGCACGCATAAGGAGCGCAGCGCAGCGCCGCAGGTACAGAAATCACATTGCACAGACTGAGTGGGGAAAATACACTGTCATAATCGCATTTCAAATTTTACATATCCTCCCATATCAACATAAACACATAAATGGCCTAGACTCGCACCGGCAAACGCAAGGTGCGGGATGCGTTTTTTCAGCTCTCCGCACCATTTGCAGATGCGTCTTTTGCTTGAGTGTGTGTTTATCTTTTGCATTAGGAGGAAAACACACACGCGCGCTCGCGTTATACTGCTCCTTAATGGAAAAAATGCATGCATGCACGGGCCGGCTGCGGATCTATGTATTCGGTCGTTAAAAGGCGCGACGCGCTCGGATGTCATTTTAAATGTATATGTCTTACCTGGTGCTCGTTTGGCGCGGCCGTCGCAGTTCGCCTGCGCCCAGCGTCAGAGGCTGCAGGACGCTTCAGCTGAGCATGCCTATATCAGCGGGCTCTCCTCCTCTCTACGCGGAAGGAGAAAAAACGGCTTTGGCGATAATGGTTTCTCCCGAAGTGTGCGCGAAGTTTATTTTCCTTCCTTCGCCCTTGTTGACGTCAGACGCGCGTGAAATTGCTGCTTGATTTGACATTTAGTGGAGCTCGGTGCGCCAGCACTAATGCGGAGCCTTCCATGCTGGTGGCGAGTGTGTTCTGATGTGAGCAGGGTTCAGCTCATGCTAGGTGTGCACACACTCTCAGAAATAAAGGTTCCAGCCTTTAAGGGGAACCTTTAAGTTCCACTTAACAACTTTTTACCCTCTAGCTCGTTCGAACAACATTTACTGATGCTTTAAAAACACAATATGAGGATCTGAAAAACATGTAATATTACATCAAGAACTTATTTTATCTTCAAATAACTATTTTAGTCAACTCAAGAACCCTACACAACAAAATATGGTTCCTGATAAATAAGATATTTACTGAAGGCACAAGAACAAACTGAGAGAGTAGAAAACTAAAGTAAAAGAACCCAAGGCAGTCATATGAAGAACCTGGAATGTAACATCAAGAACTTTTAGAACTCAATGGAGCGAAATATTTGTTTATATAAACCACATTTTTAGCATACAGGAGAACTCTATAGAGTGAAAAATGGATCTTGATAAGATAATAATTTAGTATGCACACACATAATATGTGTGTATGTGTGTATCATGGTAAACACTACATTATGAGGACAAAATCCGAAATCCTTGTCCTTGACCCTTGCTTATAAATCATACAAGTGTTGTTTTTTGAAAATGTAAAAATGCAGAAAAGTTTTGTGTGATGGGTAGGTTTAGTGTATGGGGAGAGAATATACAGTTTGTACAGTATAAAAAATATTATGCCTATGGAGAGTCCCCATAAAACACGGAAACACAAAACGTGTGTGTGTGTGGACTGGTAATCCATACGTTATGGGGACAAAATGTCCCCACAAAGATGGCAATATCCAAAATCCTTGTCCTTGTAGGGACATTTTTTGGTCCCCATGAGGAAAACGTCTTCTAAATCACATTAAGTGATGTTTTTTGAAAATGTAAAAATGCAGAATGTTTCCTGTGATGGGTAGGTTTAGGGGCAGGGGCAGTGTAGGGGGATTTATACGGTGTAAAAAACATTATCTAAAACCTATGGAATGTCCCCGTAAAACATGGAAACACAATATGTGTGTGTGTGTGTGTTTTACCTACATTGAGAGGACCAAATGTCCCCACAGAGAAAGTTTGACACTTGTGGTGCCATTTTTTGGTCCCCATGAGGAAAACAGCTTATACACCAAGTGATGTTTTTTTCAAAATGCAAAACTGCAGAAAGTTTTCTGTGATGGGTCGGTTTAGTGTAGGGGAATAGAAATATACTTTGTACAGTATTATTATGTCTATGGAAAGTCTACAAAAACAAGTTTGAGTGTGCATGCAAATTCCGAACCTCTATGTACTGATGCTCTAAAGAACACTAACACACAGATCTGAAGAAGTTGTAATGTATTGTCAAGAACTTTAATTAGCTCAAAAGAAGTATATCGTCAACTAAAGTCAGGAAAGACTGCTTTATTTACATTTATCTGCATTTACATTTATGCATTTGGCAGATGCTTTTATCCAAAACAACTTAAAGTACATTCAAGAAAGACTAAGGCATTAGGTCTAACTTGACCATTTTCACATGCATGTAAATGACTTGCTATCAGAAAGCAGATGAGATTATATAATAAAGAAGAAGTTCTGTGCTTATCCCCATCTGAGCTTCGTCTCTCCCGTGCATTTTACACCATACACATTCTCTCAGGGACCAGCCCACTCTCACAAACACACACATACACACACCTCATCACCATGAAACACTGACCCAGAATTCCCGGTGCTCTTGATCAGATCAGCACGGCGCGAGCGCGATCCACAATGACACGCCGTAGAGACGCTAGAGGTGAAGGGAGAGAGAGAAAGAGCCTGGATGTTGTTCACATGCAAACCTCCCAGCATGCCCTACATGAGGTGGTGTCATGAAAACAAAGAGAATTGCAAATCAAATATTGTGACTTAAATTATAGGTGCATACGGAAAGTGTAAGTTCGTAAAGTTATACAATAATAATTTGGATTGCACTTTATTTTACAGTACAGTGTACTTACCTAAGAAAGTACTGGGGGTTCAAGGTGTCATTGTTACAGTGTAATTATATATTTAAGCACTGAGTAATATTAATTAATTACATGTACTTACTATTGAGTTAGGGTAGGATTAGAGTTTGGTTAATGGTTAGTTGCATGTAATTATTCATCATTTACTGTTATAACTATGGTAAAGATGTAATATATGTAACAAGGACACTGTAAAATAAAGTGTTACCGCACTGCGTAATATAAGGTAACTACATAGGTAAAGGTAAGGTTTAGGGCTAGGTTCAGGGTTAGTATTACCCAGTTATTGTAATACTATAATAAGTACAGGACTGTAAAATAAAGTGCTACCATAATTTGTGTTATGCAATTCATTTTTTTAATGACTGTAGTTTGTTGTCAGAGTGAACTCAGTCTGCACAAACCATTTAAATAGACCACAAGAGTATGTTGCATGAAGCCTCTGTAGGGTTTCTGAAAGGCTTGTGTATGAAAAACTATGTCAGTATTATAATGAAGAGGGAAGGCAAGGAGGGGCGTATTAGACAGAAAAGAAAGGGAGCAAGGGACATGTAATGGAAAAATAAAACGGGCTCTCTGTTGTATACTGTATCTTGTGCTGATTTTAGAAGGGGATCTTTCGTTTAAATGTTACAATGATAGATACATTCTCACTGATAGCCGAAAGCACAATTAAAACACCAAAATATTTCATAAACGAGCATGCGAGGGTCTAGGATTGTGTATAACTTTGTAAACGATGGGCGTTTGGATTCTGCTGAGCTTTCTGCGGACTGCTGCGGGCGCAGATTCTGTGTGGGCCTGGTTATAAGCCTTTCAAAGACAACCCTACTGAGCTTTGGGGCTTAATACAGATCTGTAGGTCTGTTACTATGTAGAATAGTGAAATGATGAATCTGTGCACTCAGCCTCACTGTAATCACTGCCCTCTAGTGGCACTGCCAGGCATTGCAAGGCAACTAAACTGCAGAGCTGGTCATATACGCGCACGTGGTCATGGAGACTTCAATAACCTTGCATCTGAAAGGAACCATGCAAACTTCTGTGTTTTAAATGATCTGCGATATAAATACAGGGAAAGGAAACGGATATGGTGAAACACTGAGAAAATCAGCAAAACACAAAGAGAGATGGCAGAGGACGGAAGAGTCAGAAGGTCAGAGAACAGTCAATATGTTAACATTTACCCATAATCCCACTGGGTTAAGAAGTGGACACATTTGGTGCATGTGAAGTACCCGTGATTCCCACACAGGAAGTGATGGTGAATATATCAATTCAGATATCCAGAATTAGAACTGAACAATTGATGATTATTGTTGAAGTACAATACTAAACTATGCTGAAATATATCTGGTTTGCATATATAACAGTTCAGTTCATAATAGAATAGAACAGTATCAGTAGTGAGTTTGGGTGGGACAATCTAGTAATTCTATCTCGCAAATCCGTTTGTTGCCACTAGTGGCGCCAAAATGACACACTTCACCTTAGTCTTTAAAAAGAAACAAAACTGTAAACAGTCATGTCCAGAATCACCAGACATTAGGTTGAATATAGTTTTATTATGATGTATAGTAAAGCTTAAAAACATACATTTAAAAAATGTCAACAGCAGCAAAAGCAAGGGGAGAAAACCTGCATGAGAGCAAAGTCTGTGCTTATCGTATGTGCCAAAGACATTCAAGTGAGCTACAAATCACATACATGAAAGCACAAACCAGAACACTTGGGGAAAACACAGTTTCTCTCAGTGACTTAAAGGGATAGTTCACACAAAATTGAAAATCCTGTCATCATTTACTCACCCTTATGTTGTTCCAAACCTGTATGAGTTTCTTTCTTCTGCTCAAAACAAAAGAAGATATTTTGAAGAATGTCGGTAACCAAACAGTGGATGGTCCCATTGACTTCTTGTCTGGCAATCAGCAGACCAAGCTCAATCTTTTAAGATTCAACACTGGTCTGGGGAGTCCGCTCTGTATTTTCTACTGCACAAGAGGCGTGATCAACGGGCATAGTTCAAATGACTCTGTACGCAATTGGATAGTCCTTTATCCAATCAGACCAACGATCCATCGCTTCTCGATCTGTCATCGTGTTAAACCCACCAATAGCGCGCCAAATTGATAAGCCGGTTTGTGATTGGTCCCCTTAAATTTGTAATGGAAGCAGGATAGAAAAATGTACAGGTTTACGGCAGACCGGGCTGGGTTTACCCATTCTAATTAACCTCCATATTATGGAAAACAAATACTATAGAAGTCAATGGGGCCCATCAAATGTTTGATTACCCATATTCTTCAAAATTGGGTTCAGCAGAAGAAAGAAATTCATACAAGTTTGGACCAAATTGAGGGTGAGTAAATGATGACAGGATTTTCATTTTTGGATCCCTTTAATATTAATGTTCTCTCAGCCTGATTCAAACTCTATTTAAAGGTGCACTCAGTGATTTTCCCTTCATTAAAAATAATGTAAACTGTAATACAATGATCACAGGTGAATGCTACTCACTTTATCTCAGTTTTGAGATTTGAGGTCAGTAAGAAAACAAAAATATTATTTTACTTTTATTCACCAATGACACATTAAATTGACCAAAAAAAATGCACTTTTACATTGTTACAAAAAAAATCTATTTAAAATAAATGATGTACTTTGAACTGTCTATTCATCAAAAAATCTGCAAAAATATTAAGTAGCAGAACTATTTTCAACATTAATAATAATAAGAAATGTTTGTTGAGCAGCAAATCAGCATATTAGAATGATTTCTGAATGAAGTCTGGAGTAATGACGCTGAAAATTCAGCTTTGCATCACAGGAATAAATTACATTTTCAAAATATATTCAAATAGAAAACAGTTATTTTAAACTCTAATAATAGTTCACAGTATTTACTGCACTTTTGACCAAATAAATGCAGCCTTGGTGAGCATAAGAGACTTTCAGAATAATTGAATCATAGATGAAGGCGAACATTTCTACACTGGCATTAAGAACTGAGAACTTCTGCATCTACATGAGCTGCAATGACAACAGAACAAGGACAACATATTACTGATTCAACCTTTAATTCATTCAAATACTTCTGAACAGTTTACCTTCTGAAATTCTTTCACATAAAGGTCCAGCCTGACTGTTCTATGTCATACACCACACACACATTACTCTACATAAACACACATCAGTGCATTGCTCGTGACAGTGCGCTCTACATCACATGCCAATTTGGGGGTTTCAGCATAATTAGTGTTTGTGTATGATGTAGACAGAACATAAAACATGATTTCTTCAGCATATGATGATTAATATTAATGTCAGGTTGGGGATCACAGTTCCAAACCCGAAGCATTAAACACGATTTTCCCAAGAGAACTATAAATACTTGATCATAGGGTCTAAATGAAAAAACATGACTATGAATTATATCACTTCTGTGTTCAACACTTTTGGTATTAAAGAGACCATCAGGAAAAAAGCATAAACAGTGACGAAAAACTATTAAGATCTGTTTCTGTGAATGTTTCATTATCAATATTAATTTCTATTCTTCCTTAAGAATAACAGAATGAGGTACTGTTTCTTTTTTCTGATTTTTGATTTGGTGTCACTCTTAAAAATAAGTTCTTTATTGGCATTGACGGTTCCCTGAAGAACCTTTAACATCAATAGATCCTTTTCATTGCACAAAAGGTTCTTTATACTGGAAAAAGGTTCTTTAGATTATAAAATGTCCTGCATACTAAGGAAAATAAATGGTTCTTTTAAGAACTTTTCGCTGAAAGGTTTTTTGAGGAACCAAAAAAGGTTCTTCTATGGCATCTCTGCAAAAAAAACTTTTGGAACCTTAATTTTTAAAGGGATAGTTCGCCCAAAATGAAAGTCATTATTTACTCACCCTGGTGTTGTTCTAATGTCTTGGACCACAAAAGGAAAAAAGTATCACAGAATGATCCCATGCGTCTAGGGGTGAAACGATACACTCATGTCACAAATAGCGATACTGAACTCACAATACGATACTATCGTGATATTTTAAGCCAAAATAAAGGAGAGGTTTTTTTATTAGGCTAGAATTACTTAATTATATATATATATATATATATATATATATATATATATATATATATATATATATATATATATATATATATATATATATATATATATATATATATATATATATAGTATTATTATCAGAACCCATGCACAAATATTCCCCCATTGCATTATTATACACCATATTCAACATTATATAGTTTAAAGTAGTAATGTCACTGAAACTCTGTAAGCTTTAATTTTTTTACTCCCGCACGCTTTTAATGCAGGCATTCGTTGGATCTAGACTATTAATGCATATACATGTACGAATAAACCATTTAAACACTTTGAATAATCATACTACTAAAACTAAATGTGATATGATGATTTAAATTATATTTTTTATAACTTCACTTTGATGTAATCAATCAATAAAAATATTGATTTCTCGATTTTAATCGATTCTCATTTTTATGAGTCTATCGATACTTAAATCCCAAGAATAGATATAGTCATCCTATTTTCAGATGAATGAACAGAACATTGTAGCGCGCCTCCCATCCATTAAATCGAAATAATCTTTGTGCTTTGCTAATATTGATTTGACACAAAGTCTCAGATTTCAAATTACGTCCATTTTATTGCGAAATTCAAAAACATAAATACCATTTTGGCGCTGTGGCGTGAGATCGCTCTGGCGGAGCGCGAAATAAACATGAAAGTGTTACAAGATAGGCTAGTAGCCTACAATTTACCGAAATCTGCGTTTCAACCGTGGAAATGCGTCAGTAAAACAGCTTGTAAACAATGTCATGGTACGCCACATTTACCTCAGAAAAACCATATCCAGTGTCCGTATACTCATTAGACAGCTAGAAAAATGAGAGAGCATTTAGCTAAATACATGCCCCATATCACATAGTCATTATAATTTTTAATGTTCTTTAATATTTAATGCATGTATGAATAAATCTGGCAAGTTTTTATGACAGCCACCATTTAATTTTTATATTTCAAAAAACGATTTGGAGTAGAAAGACGATAATGTAATTGTAAAGTTAATATTACAACTTTATAAGTGTTTGTATACAATTAAGTTATTTTTACCTTCAACAGGCTTCTGACTCCCATAGTTTACTGTATTATCTAAGAGATTAGTTTTCCTTGAGATAATTTGCCTATTGTACCTGATAAATATCCAAAATAATCGATATTGAATCGAATCAGAATCGAATTGAATTGCAAGATTGTTAATCGAAATTGAAACGAATTGTGAAATTTGTTTCAATACCCAACCCTACTGAAAATGGTTAGTTTAAAAAAAAAAACCTCACTCTCATGTTATTTTCACACGTCACGCAAGCATTTGAAGATGTATACTACAGTATGCGTGTCGTTGTAAATCTGTTCATCATATAAAGCCACCGTGTCTCTTCAGAAGACTGGGATTTAAAGAGTGTCTTTATGACCTATTTTGGATCTTTTAAGTTTTAGAGGAATGGATTTTAAATTTAAATTTTTGGTTGAATTATACCTTATAAATACAGTAAGCTGAGCCTTGGATAAAACTAACTGTATATCGCGAATCATATCATTTGCATCAACGATACACATCATTGCATTTTTATATCTCGATATTATGATGTTGTTACACCCCTACATATGACATGTGCCGTTTTTGTCAGAATCTGAATTTCTAACAACGTGTGTGCCTTTTCTGGTTAGAGTGAACTGCGGCGCTAACAGAGTCTCACGAATGTGCACGTCGTGCAGCCGGCCAGAGAAGTCCAATGGCCAAGGTCAAGAATTTCATTACATTTCACCAAACCCAGCAAGTAACCTCCAGAACACTTGAAATATACAACACGTGGTGCATGGGATGTTTTTTGATGCTGGTCGCTATTCACTGACATTTTTTTTTAATTCTTCTTTTGTGGTTCATAAAAGAAAGAAGGGCATACAGCATTAGACACCAACACCAGGGTGAGTAAATGATGACTGAAGGCCCGATATATTCTTTTTCGTTCAAAATATGTTAGCATCCCGATGCCGCCCACACTGATGAAGGCGACAGTTAGATATGTAAATATGTGCTGCATGCTTTCCTCTCAATAACAAAATAAAAACACAACACAAGTGAGAAAACAGCTAGCATTTTTTTAAAGAAAGCATAAGAAAAGCATCTGATCATAGCAACGTGGATATGTTTGCACATGCTCTGCAATTCGGCACTCCAGTCAAATCATGTCACGTTTATTTATATAGCACTTAAAAGCTTAAAGCACGCAGCTTTACAGTGTTAAACATGAAAAACATGGTCAGTGTCTCATTTCATCAGAAGCACAACTTCATTTTCTACTGTAAAGCAACTCTCGGGTGTGTTTGTGTTTTTACTCATGGACATCTGACCTCGTCGGACTCAAGAGAAGAAATAATCAAGAGTAGAGTTCCACGTGAAAGGCGGAGCCTCAGTGCCACACTTATTACGTAATCGCCACAAACCAATGGGAGTTTGAAGGCGTTTACCAGCCAGAGTGAACTTTTCTGGCAAGTTCGCTTTGGCAAGCCGTTTCGAACTCCTGAAACGAACACATAACGAACTTTGTTTTGCCCTGATTTTGTTGATTGAATATGGGGGGCCTTTAATTTTAATTTTAGGTTGAACTATCCCTTTAAGAGTGTATGCATATGGAAAATGTGGAGAATTACTAACTTAAATAGCTTAACTTTTGAGTAACTAACTTGACCAGCAAGACCTCCTTTGTCAGCCAGCTTCACCAAAAAGACCATCTAAAAAACCACTCCAAACCAGCATGAGAAGGACCAGCTGATTGATCCAAGACGTCCCTTGTTGCACTATATCGAATATGTTCAAATGGCCTGTTGATGTGTGAAATATTCACCTGCTCATTTCTTCCATTTAATGCCCACTTTAAAAATTCTCTCTCACGTTCTCTCACTTATCTCAACTGCAGCAGTAACTGAGTTATTTGTTGCTATGGACACATTTGAATAAAATAAATAACAAATACACAAAGAATAGCAATGCGTTTTTGTTCAGTCAACATTTGGTGGCAACAGCTGATCAATCACAGGATGCTAATTTCTACATCGATTTAATTAGGATGTTGAAATGATGCAGTGGCCTAATAGCATCCAATATAGCCATTTAATCTATTTATCGTCTAGATCCACTCGCATAATGACATGGATAAAAAGCTAAATGACTTTCCCAGGCTAAACTCTGGTTGGCAGTCATGAGAGTGTGCTATATTTATCACCGGCTGACTCTTAAAAGCTAACGCTAAACTCTGCTGTGATGTTGCAAATTGGAATGCAGACGTAATGTCTCCATAGTAACATGTTCACTTCTTTTTCAGGTACATGTGAATCTAACCAACGTGACCGTAAACAACCTGCACAGACTGGTTCTAAATGAGTGTTTTAAAAATAGTAGCAGTTTGTACCTCAGAACCGCACTGACTGAACTCTTATGAAAGAAAAGCAGTGGAAATCTTTAAGACTGTTAAGTTTACCTAAATTAATGATACCAATACAAATCAGACATGTTAGCCCAGTTCCAAAACCTAATGAGTTGCCTACCAAGACATCAATTAAGATGCCTTGTTTTGGCCACATTTTGACAACAGTGTACGCGTCATTTAGGATGAAGCCTTAGAGAGTAGCTGCCTATGTAGACAGCAAGGCAGCTCACTAGAGTTGGAAACAGAGCTACTGTGTGAATTCAAAGGCAGTTGTCGTAAAACATCAAAAGGTAAGATTAAATCTGACTGAAAACACAGCAAGGAGATGCTAGGATTTCCCCCTTGGGGAAAGTATTCTATGCTAGGCATTAGCGACTATACATTTAAAAATCTAACTTGAAGTAGAAGGCTTGGGATCGCTGAACAATCCAGTCTAAAGTTAAATTTACATGAACTGTGGACTTCTTCGAACATTTTCCGTACCTTTTACATTCTTGCATCCTTTTAAGCCTCAGACTCTGATTGGTCAGTGGCGACACTGCCGTTCTGCTCCCCTACAACGGATTGGTCCTGGGTATTTGTAACTCCGCCAACAGTAAATGTTGGCCTTTCTCCCTCCCTGATTGATTCTGAATCCGTGGACTTCCCGTCTGTTCAGTCAGATTAAGATCCTCCCATTTCTCTTCATCAAGCCGACTGGAGATCGACCAATAGAGATGAGCATCCAACCGAGCGGCAGCCAATGCCAGCTCTCTCGCCGAACAGGAGGGCGTGTCCACCTTTGAAAGACAATGATGAACAACTGTAGTTAAGCCAGGTTACAATGTACGATTTTGGCCATGATTTGGCTGTCTGAGACTAATTTTGTTGATTCTAAAAGATTCCTCGAATCCAAGGCCAAAATCTGAAGTCTTTGAGTGCCAGTTTGACATATAAACAGATTAATGACCACTGTGATCATATTTTACCTCTGACGAAATTCTGGCAGTATCAGAGTCCTGTAGTGTGGCTTCTCTTATGACAACCATCAAATCAAAAACCAATAGGAGCGCAGAACCTGATGACGCAATTAGTGAGACAACAACAAACCACCACTTGATGGCTCCACACACACGTCTTCGTTTTTTCAGTTTTCTTTTCAAGAGGAGGCACGATCAAAATTAACGCTTGAGAATGTTTTTGTTTGCTAGCCACCATTTCTATACCACATGTAAATGTAGCTCATGTCACTGAAAGTGTCACGGATTGATGATGTAAAACTCCAGACGAGTCTTCTTGCATGCGTCCTTTTTTAACACGTCTGACATTAATGACATCTGGGTCATGTTTGTTCAGTCTGACAAGCAACAGTCATAAAGGACTATTATAAATCGTACCGTGTGACCCCGGTTTTAGTATACTTAATACTAGAGATAGAATAAGAGATTATTGGTATTTTGTATACAAGCAAAAATTCTGTTTGGCTAAAGAATAGAAAATAAAATTGTGAATGCATAAGAAGTTAGATTTTTTCCGGCGATGTACATTCATGACTCATCCAAAACTTCAGCACATAAAGCAACTTGAATCAGAATTGTCGTGGAAGAAATCTCTGATTCTGCTCTATTATAAAGTGCAGGTCAGCCTTGCACAGACAGATGATTATTATAGAGCCTTTGAACTATGTACATAATATAAAGTTGGAAACTTTGAAAGGGATTTAGGTGAAAACTATGAGAGATTATGCAAAATGCTAAATGAAACCTAGGTATGGTGATTGTCTTTTTATTAATAAATACAAATCAATAAATACAGGCAAATTAAATATTTATTTTGACTACGAATGTAGCAAATCAGTTGCTTAGGTTAAAGGTGAATTATACAGTTTAGTGTCATTACACAGAGGTTCTCAAAAAACCTTCTGAAAAGAACCAATTTTTTCTTAGCATGTGGAATATTTTATAATTAAAGGTAGTGCTCAATTCTGATTTGTTGCGCAGATCCTCTGTGTTTTTTTGTTTGGCTGAGTGAGAGTGAACAGGTCACGATCCTGAACTGCCCATGTGCAAAAGAACATAAAGATAACCAAATAAACAAAAGAGAAAGCAGATGAGGATGAGGAGAAAGAGAGCAAAAGTTTTTCTCGTACAGTTTTTCCTCAAGATTTGCTTGTATAGAGCTGTCACTGTAATACTTATAAGTATAACAGCTCACCGTCCCTCTACTGACGCTTCTATCCTTTCGTATTCACAGAGTGACCAAAGAACTACCAGTGTGTAAAATCTTTGGAGCGACTCCTAACAGCACAACATTTTGAAGATTTTGGGGACTGTTCAGATTAGAGGTCGCATTGCAAAACACCTTGTATCTGATTTAGTACCACATATGGAAGTGGCTCAAATCAGAGTTACAAAGATCAGATTCCATGAGCTTTGTGCTGTTCACAATGTTATGAAATAAGCAGATGAGTCCCATGAGCAAAAAAAAAAAAAATCTGATTTGAGCTGAACGCAGCCTAAATAACCTTTTTCCACTATACAGAACCTTTGGTGTATAAAAAAGCTTCCATGGATGGTAAAGGATCTTTGTGGAACCATAGGCTACATTCTGATTTATTGCTCAGATTTTTTTTTGTATAGCTGCTCACACTGTTGTTTTAAATGTGGCCAATATCAGATTCAAGTGCAAACAGGTCGTGGTCCTGAACTGACCTGCATGCACAAAGTTACGGTAAAAAGACGTCACGCAGAACGTCATACGGAAGTACACGAGGACATTAAAGTAAGCAATTACATGTTTATTTATAGTGTGATCTGCCGCCGAAACCAGCTCATTTAAGGGCAGGCAATATAAAAAACAAAAGGAAGATGCATAAAAAGAGACAGGGCTCGCAAAATCACTATCCCGACGCGCCGGGGCTATGGTTTCTTCCAGTCGGGAAGATATTTTAATTTATGATACGAGCCCTCATGTTTTGCTTGTATATAAAGCTATCACTGTAATACATATGAGTCTTGATAACGTTGGGTATGTAAAATCTTTGAAGTGACTCCCATGAGCGCAGAATTGGGATGAATGTTGATCTAGAGCAAGAGTGTCCAAACTCAGTCCTGGAGGGCCACTGTCCTGCAAAGTTTAGCTCCGACTTGCCTCAATACCATGCCTAGTAAGACCTTGATTAGCTGGTTCAAGTGTGTTTAATTGGGGTTGGTGCTAAACTTTGCAGAACAGTAGACCTCCATGAGCAGGGTTGGACACCCTTGATCTAAAGTGACGTAAGAGTCGCATGAATACGACAAATATGACAGTTCAGACATCTGACATCAGCAGAACATCTGACCTGTATCTATCAGAATGGGAAAGATCAGATTCCATGACAATGTCATGGCAGTCACGTGTGCAAAAAAATTGGATTTGGGCCACATTTACCTGCAGTCTGAACGTAGCCATATTTTGTAATATGAAGCTTTATTTTTAAGAGAGTATAAAAAAATATTAGCCTGGATGCCAGCCGAATTTAGCCCCGCCTACAATATTTGATATTTGAGGTCGGGCAATTCGGTCTGGACTCAATCCATTGAGGAGTAATTATGCAAGAAACAGAGACTGTTCGGACCAATCAAATTATCAGGGCGGGCTTTATACGATGATGGACAGATAACGCAACATAATCGTCCACGTCACCATAGAACGCTTGGGTTGAATTCGTTGAACTTGTTTATGTGCATTCACCTACTATTTCTCTCAAAACTGATGATTGAATTAGTAAATACTCTGTGTATCCTTAAATAATTTTTTACAACATCGGCAAAGATCGTTTACACTCATCTTCTTCTAGTCTACTTCTTCCAGCGTGCAGTTGAGTTCTGTTGACAACAGTGCGTTAGTGATGCGTCGTTCATGAACGATTCGTTCTTTTTGAACTAATCTTAAATATGACTTAGGAACAACGAGTTGTCTCAGAGAGCGATTTGTTCATGTTGTGTTGACCGTGCATGCGCTACAGGCCATCGGTTCTGTACAGGATCTTCTGCATTCAGCCCATGGGGCTGTGAGAACGAATGACACAAACCCGAAGACTCGAGAGCTGAACTAATCAGTTCTGTTTTCGGGACTGCATGCATTGCTTATAGGGCTGTCACAACCCAGATCAGACAGATCAGAGGTGTAACATTACTAATCTTTCCAGGGAACAGACGTGATTAAATGTGATCGGACAAAAGAAAGAACGAAGAACGACTCGGATTCGGAGGTGAGGTGAACTAACAGACTGCATAGCCTGAAGACCCAGCTAAGCAATTAATGAAATATTTCTTAAAGTTTGGCCTTGGCTGCATTAGCTTATAATTAATTTTTTATTCCAAATGTTATTAACGTTTGCACAAGTAGCTACTAGATGTGTTGGGGAAATTAACAAGTGATATTTGAATTATATTCTGCTGAAATGAACAAAATGACTTGAAAAAAGATTTGTTCATTTTTCTGAACGAGATTCAAAGATCCGAGTCCGTAAAATGACCCGAACTTCCCACTACTATGCGTCGCTCAACATACATCATTTACTCCGTTGCTCTTATTGGTTGAGGTCTATCCAATTGAGGTCTTTCCTGGTTCGGTTGAAACACGCCCCAATAATCACAGCCCAATGGAGCAGAATCAGACTCATATTCTGACCAGAATTGAGTATGACCACGTCACGCTACAAAAATATATGACCACAGAATTGCAATTTACCAATCAGAAATTCCCATTGTACATCGCATACCTCAAATGTGTGGTGAAAGGCCCCATAATCCACGTCAAAGAATCCCTCGGCTAGCGTCATCATGGGACTAAACCTGTGACCCCATAAGAGCTCTTCAGCCAGGTAGGAGCTCCGTGCCTGACAGGTCATACCTGTAGATCACAATATATCCATCCATTACTAAACACAAATCAATACAACACATTTTGCATGATTTAGTGTGTGTACGCACCTGTAGCTTCCACCATCCCCTCCAAGATGACAACAATCTCAAAGTCCTCTTTCTCCAGCTGAGCATGTGACATGTCCCAGAAAGGCGAGCGAACATCGATCTCATGAGAGATCACCAACGGAGACACCAGGAAGAGACGATCATCTCCCGTCTCAAACCCCACACTGATATCCGTCTGATCCAGTGGAATGAATTCACCTAATGAGAAAGAGAAATAAATAACTGGTTCAAAAACAATTCTAGTACACTTATTGTACAATATAACCACCAGGTGGCGCCACTTCATCACTAACTAGGTCTATGTGAGGGCGCAGATGAGGGTGTTGAATGCTGTCTTACCCTCTTGTGTCTGTTTGGATTTGATAAGTTTGGCTCTCATGTTGGCGCCCACAATGTGGGAGGATCTCAAGTCCCCGACGCGGAACATCAAACAGAGCTTGTCATCCCGCAGTGAAATGACAGCATTACGAGAGAATACCAACGTCTCGGCACGCTTATTCGGCTGGGAGATCTTCACAAACATGCAACCAACCTAGTGAGAAAGCGAGAGAAAGAAAATATGAGCGGTGATCAGTGTTATTTATATACTAATATACCATGGTCTGTCTGAATACTTGATTCTGATTGGCAGAAAGGTGCTCATTAAAACAGTTTAATTCACAGGTAGTTCCAAGTCAGTTTAATCACCGTTCTATATTAATGTGCTGCTTTCATTGAAGCGCACACACACATTACGGGTGCGTCTCAAAAAGCTCACTAGCTGACCTAGGTCGATATATCAAATTCAGGCACTGGTAAGGACAGTACAGGGACAGGGCACTGGCACACTACACATTGGGGCACTGATGACTCTACTTCTGGGCGACATAACAACGTCCTCATTGTACAACATCATTACTGGTATTCGGGGCTTGACATTAACTTTTATGCCCACCAGCCACTGTGGCTAGTGGTTTTTCAAAGTTACTAGCCACTCAGCATTTTCACTGGCCACAATTTTGACATTGATACCATGGGAAAAACTGTTATATCGATATATTTAATATTATCTCATAATTTGTCATCAGATATATTAGGCTGCTGTCACTTTGAGACCTGACACACAGATCCATCACACATGCATTTTAACCGACTGTTAACGTGAATACCCGCCAAGACCGGACATTATTGTGTGCGTGTTTGACTGTTTAAGTGCAATAATCCGTGAAAAAAACTCAATTTAGTGCTGAGAGGCAGCTTTATGTGTGCACACATTAGGTGTGAGTACAAAATCTGTGGGAATTAGTAAAATTATGCGCAATATACCCAATCCCATGCCAAAATTCAAGTCCTGTAACACCAATAATATTCATCCAGAGCAAATAAAACAAGTGAGTGAGTGGAGGTGGCTAATAGGAGTGACTGCGTTACACAGAGGGTTGTTTTAATGTTATTTAAAGTACATTATGATAAATAATTTGCTTGTTACACAAACGTGCAACATTTTTAGCTGTAAATAAATTATAAATGTTAGCTAGATTGTGTTCATTACCTGTCTAGTGATGTATGTTTTAATAATGGTTTGTATTTTAGAAAAACATCTATTGCGTGTCTTTATGTGTAGTGAGTTGGCTCACATGATTCAGAACTTGGCTTCAGAACTTCCAATAAGGAAACAGTGAGCATCGATGCTTCCTGGTTTTCACTGTGCATTGTGGGACTTTTTAAGTCGCGAACGTTTTAGTGCACTAGAAGGATTTTGCAACTGAGACGGGCCTTAAAATGGCCGACTCCCTGAATTCTGAACTAGGGAGCTGATTGAGACCCTGTGTCAAGGTCCGGATGTACTTCATTTTCCACTTTCCGCTCCGTCCCGCACACAGTTAAGCGCACAATCCTTTCAAAGTATACTCCTTCGGCTGTGACGCCGCTTGTGCACTGTCTAGTGGACTTTGTTTTCAAGTGCTCAAGACACTCGCACATGCTCTGTTGTACGCTCATCATCACGGACGCTCCTAATGGCGAAAATTATGTCACGCAGGAGCGATTGGCCGAAGTATACTTTTGGGCACACAGAGATCGGAGATTGCGCTGCTGCACAGTGCACACACAAAAACAAGAGCACAGAAACTTGTTGTCAACACTTTTATTGATAAATTAACTTTGCTACTGAATCGCTACATTATATTACTCAGCAAGAAGTTTGTAACGTTGCTGTTTCTGAAGTGATTAAAATCACAGCTTGCTAGCAGAGAGACGCTGCACAGATGCAGGTAATTCACACATGCATCTCTCTCTCGATAGGATAATTCATTCAGAGTAAATGTTATAACTCAATTAAATAAATGTAACCATACCGCACTACTTTATCTCTGTGTCTGATTTAAAGCTGACAGAATGCTAGATTTAATGAGCCTTAACTGATGAAATGAATCATCATTTAACTCATCACACATGCATTAATGAATCATCATTTAACTCATCACACATGCATTAATGAATCATCATGAGTTTTTACAATCGCTATGACAATTTTTTCAATACTTTTAACAAATTTCCTAAACTCTTAACGCACCGACACACCTACATCACACAACTGGCAAAACGGTTAATTTCATGCTCAAAATCACACATTGTAAACTAAACTCCAACACTAATTTTCAAAATACAATAATTCACTAACACAATACACTATGTCTACTAAAACCCTAACACATGTTCTCTTCCAACAGGAACATTACATCAATCATAGCACAATGTCATAAAAACACTAACACTGATGGAATTACAGAAACTGCATGATTTTATGTGTCAGGTCTGCCCTTATACAATAGACAGTACATTTTATTGTTCATAGATTGTGTGTCTTTTGAAGACTCTCTACATTTTTGTTTTCTTGGATTTAGTAAATGCATGCATTTTGTTTCTTTTGCTGCAGAAATTCAATACAAAACTGAATCACCCATCTCAGAGTAGCTTTATGGGATGCCCTTCAGTTTTATTTCATTATCAGCAATCATCATGTTGAGAATAGCAAGTTCCTGTTCTTCATTTAGGAGCTTTTCTCTGCCCCCAAAGAAGCCCAATTGGGCCCTCCTTTACTGTATACCATATGGTCATGTGCTTGAAAGAATATCAACACCTGAACAATTCCTAGATGGAAATCAGCTGTGATTTATATATTTGCATAACTTCAATTGGCTCTTTATCAGTACCAATGGAATAAAATATAGGGGATATATTTGTGTTTCAATTCACGATATGAACAGCTGTTTCCCTTGCCTTTAGCCTATAAGGTTAGGTTTAGAACAAGGTGTTATGTGTTCTGACATACAGTGTTAAAGCATTGGTAAATTTGGCAGTAAAAAGCCATTGTTTTGGTCTTGGTTGAGCTTGTGTGCAAAAGAAGTTCAAGCATTTTATATTTGTGTTAACTGTATGCATTTTGTGCAAAAGCAACAATACATGTGTTAATTGTATAGCCTAAACAGACAGATGTTGTGCTAACTGCGTTAAGAGTTTAGGACATTTGTTAAAAGTATTGAAAAAATTGTCATAGCGATTGTAAAAAACTGTAAATGCACATTGCTTTGCGACGGACATTTCTTGGCATTCCACGTGTGGCAAAATCGTTTAATGCACAGCTAGCTTTGGAGCATATTTAAATTGAGCTTTAGTTTTTGTATTTTAATTTTAGCTTAAGTTTTAGTAAAGTTATGTGCTTTGGTCATTTGTATTATTTTTTTTATTATTCTATTTGGCTTTTATTTAAGTTTTTACAAGTTTTTAATCTAATATTTATCATTTATATATTATATATATATATATAGCTAATTATATAATGTTCATCATGCAAAAAACACATGTTGTGAGTGGTTTCCAGGATGTTGCAATGTGGTTGTTAAGGTGTTCTGAACGGTTACTAGGGTATTGCTATAATTTATTCTAGAAGGGTTTTTTAAAAGTTACTAAATCTTTGGTACTTTTTGCCCTTTTATCATGTGGCAAGTAAAAACCTGATTGCTTAGGAAAAAAACAGCATAACAAATCGCACAATTTGAGGTATCATTCATATCTGATTCATTATATCATTATACGTGTGGCTGATAAATGATATGCTTGAATTCAATACTAAGGATTAGGGCTTTTTTCAAATCATAGTAATGTTCGTTCTTGCAAAATACCCCACTAATTAAGTGAAACAAAGGTTTAATCTGAGATCAGAAATGCAGATACTAAAGGACGTGGCATTTAGAGAGAGTGAGTTGTGTTTAAGTGTGTGTGTGTGTGTGTGTGTGTGTGTGTGTGTGTGTGTGTGTGTGTGTGTGTGTGTGTGTGTGTGTGTGTGTGGACTGGTAATCCCTACGGTATGGGGACAAAATGTCCCCACAAAGATGGCAATATCCAAAATCCTTGTCCTTGTGGGGACATTTTTTGGTCCCCATGAGGAAAACATCTTATAAATCACACTAAGTGATGTTTTTTGAAAAAGTAAAAATGCAGAATGTCTCCAGGGATGGGTAGGTTTAGGGGCAGGGGCAGTGTAGGGGGATAGAAAATACGGTTTGTACAGTATAAAATGCATTACGCCTATGGAATGTCCCCATAAAACATGGAAACACAACATGTGTGTGTGTGTGTGTGTGTGTGTGTGTGTGTGTGTGTGTGTGTGTGTGTGTGTGTGTGTGTGTGTGTGTGTGTGTGTGAGTGAAAGAGCCCTGGGGGCAACATTTAAACCAGGACATTAGAGATATAAATGAACTCATCACAACCACAAAAATACATGAAAATAGGCCAGAAAAGAGATTGAGAAGGGGGTTGAAATTGGCAAGACAGAATTAAAAAAGGGAGAAAAGACAGACACAAAAACAGAGGGAGAGGGTACACACATCTATGGTCCAAAAGCATGACTCATTTGCTCTTGGTTATGGATGATATAACTCAGTAGAGCACAGATCAACAAACGAAAGCCATGTGCGATGAAGCATCACTCCTTACCAGACCATATCAAGCATGGGACTCATGTTGCACTTTCTAAAAAAAGAGCCAAATAGTTCCCCATATCCTCACTTTTCAAAATGCTTATAAATCACACAGGATGAGGTTTTTTTCACAGAAAGTACACTGCGCAGTCTCCTGTGATGGGTAGGTTTAGGGGCAGGGGCAGTGTAGGGGGATAGAGAATAAGGTTTGTACGGTATAAAATGCATTACGCCTATGGGATGTCCCCACATTTCACAAAAACAAACATCTGTGTGTGTGTATGTGTGTGTGTGTGTGTGTGTGTGTGTGTGTGTGTGTGTGTGTGTGTGTGTGTGTGTGTGTGTGTGTGTGTGTGTGTGTGTGTGTGTGGACTGGAAATCCCAATGTTATGGGGACAATATTTCCCCACAAAGATGGCAATATCCTTGTCCTTGTGGGGACATTTTTTGGTCCCTATGAGGAAAACATCTTTTAAATCACACTAAGGGATGTTTTTGAAAATGTAAAATGCCAAATGTCTCCTGTGATGGGTAGGTTTAGGGGCAGGGGCAGTGTAGGGGGATAGAAAATATAGTTTATACGGTATAAAAACCATTACGCCTATGGAATGTCCCCATAAAACATGGAAACACAACCTGTGTGTGTGTGTGTATGTGTGTGTGTCTGTGTGTGTGTGTGTGTGTGTGTGTGGACTGGTAATCCCTACGGTATGGGGACAAAATGTCCCCACAAAGATGGCAATATCCAAATTTTTGTCCTTGTGGGGACATTTTTTTGGTCCCCATGAGGAAAACATCTTATAAATCACACTAAGTGATGTTTTTGAAAAAGTAAAAATGCAGAATGTCTCCTGTGATGGGTAGGTTTAGGGGCAGGGGCAGTGTAGGGGATAGAAAATACGGTTTGTACAGTATAAAATGCATTACGCCTATGGAATGTCCCCACAAACATGGAAACACAACATGTGTGTGTGTGTGTGTGTGTGTGTGTGTGTGTGTGTGTGTGTGTGTGTGTGTGTGTGTGTGTGTGTGTGTGTGTGTGTTTATGAATGTGTGAGTATGTATAATATCACCTGTATATATATTATATATAATATATACATACTGATATTATACAGTATGTATAATATCACCTGGAGGGTATATTTGTTTTAGTGACCCTACAAGTTTGATTAAACCATCAAAATATGAGGAAAATATTTCATAATTAAACAAAATTATTTGGCAAAACATTTAGCAAATTACAGCTAGAGGTTTTATTTTACTATGCAAAAAAAAAGTCTGTTGGGTTCTTACCATGAATGCATTGACCATAGATCCCAGAATGGCCTGTAGCAAGAGTAACATGGTGCCCACTGGACACTGGTCAGTGATGACACGGTAACCGTAGCCAATGGTCGTCTCCGTTTCAATGGAGAAAAGGAAGGCAGAGATGAATCCATTAACATTATTGACACATGGAGTCCATGCCGCATCCTCCAAATGATCCAGATCACCTCTGCCATAAGAAAGAGGAAGGGAGAGAGAGCGAAGGAGATTTGTTTGGGAAAATGTGTCCTTGGCTTTTTTGAAATCAGTCTCTTTTAGTAAATTGGCTCTTGCATCTTACAGCGCAAGGAGAAGCGCTTGTTCTCAAGTGTCCACCCACACACATTACTTGTGTTCATATGCGACAGTGTGTGGACAACACAAATGCACAGGATCTGTGAGCAGTCAACTGAATGTTGATACACAAACACTCGATTGAGAAGCATTTTTCAGGGAAGAATTCATTTATTTGTGCCAATATCAAAAAACAATATTTATTTTTATATTTTGGTTAATACCTTACAGCATTATTATTTATATACTATTATAGTATTTATTGATATTTTTTATTAGCTTTTTTATTTATTTCAATTTTAATTTTAGTCATTTTGTTATGTGCTTTTGTTATTTTTATTTAGGTTTTTTTTTCTATTTAATTTTAATCTTAATTTAATTTAAGTAATATTTATGTACATGTGATTTTTTCGTTTTTTTATTTTTAAAGACTTCAAACAAACTTCCTTCACATTGTCATTATGGGGTATTGTTTGTAGAATTTTGAGGAAAATAATGAATTGAATCAATTTTGGAATAAGGCTGTAATATGGATATGGATGTGGAAAAAGTGAAGCACTGTGAATACTTTCCAGATGCGCTGTATATCAATTTAGTATAAAAATTACAATTGCAGGGTATTTATATGAAGTACATAAGTATGTAGACATGTGTGCAGTATTCTTAACATAAAATAAATGTACTTCTAATACATTTTGGTATATTTATATGTATAGGGTACAGGTGAGTTTTTTAAAAGTTACACTTCTTTTAACTAAAAACGCCTTGTTTTTAGAATGCAACGGTTAAAGACGTCCATCCAGCACGTTTACATTGACAAACTGTGAAAAAGTAGCACAATGGAATGGAAAACGTGTTCTGTGTGAACGGCCCCTGAGGATTTAACAGTTTAAAAGGTATAAAAATGTGTAAGTTATTCATACCTGCAGTACGCAATGAGATACCATATTGCTCCAAAGAAGAGCCAGGTCACTGCATACGCCATGACAAAGACAAACAGAGAGCAGCGCCAGTTCAGATCCACCAGGGTGGTGAAGATATCCGTCAGGTAACGGTACGTCTCACGCATATTCCCGTGCTGCACATTACAACGGCCGTTTTTCTCCACATAGCGCTGCCTCTTGCGCTTGTTGCGTGCTGGAGAGAGACAGCGAGAGAGAGAGAGACAAATTAGAGCAAGTTACAGTGAGTAAAAAAAGGACACGAAAAAGTAGGCAAACACTGTCACTGAACAGCTTACCGCAATCCATATTTAAAAAAGGTCCAAAGTCAAATTGAGTGAGACATCCAAAAGGTAAAAAAAATTGGCTAAACGAACAAGTGGAAGAACAGTGACATGCTGTTCCTGTAGAGGTGTTAGAGTAGCTCAGTCTGTATGCATGTATGGTGAACAAAATCTTTGACAACCACCAACTGCACTCCTACAGCATCAAAATGATTGAGTCTTACCCCATCCAAACTTGCTCCACTCTTGCCCCGACCCCTGAACCTTCTTCTGGGGTTGATTGGCCTGCGCCTCCCTTGCAGCCATCTTGGCCTGGAATGTCATTTTGTTATTGGATGATGGCTGTGTGGGAGGGGCCGTGTCCGTGGTTACCACATGCCCCAGTTCCTCAGATGCGTTCTGCACGTCAGTGGGCGGAGCATCCTTTGGGGCCTCCTCCACAGGCTCCTCCCCTTTCTCTGGAACTGGGAGGGACAGGGATTCGGGGCACGAGGAGAAGGCGGTGTTGTCTAGTGCCATTGTGTGTGTGCGTGTGTTAAGTAATAAGTCAATGTGCGTGTGTGTGTGTGTGTGTGTGTGTGTGTGTGTGTGTGTGTGTGTGTGTGTGTGTGTGTGTGTGTGTGTGTGTGTGTGTGTGGTAACAATGTCTCTCAGTTCCTTATAATCAGTTGAAGAGTTTCATTTGTGCCTTCTTCTGCAAAAAAGAGAGAGACAGACACTGATCGAACCAAAAAAAAGATCTAATTAACACGTTTTACAGATGGGCTGAAAGTTTTATAACATCCTCTCAAGACATTCCCAGGATTTCAAAGTAATTTTCTCCCACCAAGAGAGTAAATATAGCTTTATTTCACTACTGATTATTGCTTAGCGTTCATTTGAACCTAGCCTTTCATCCACTGCCCTCGTTATGCATTAAGCATCCAATTAACTGCCTGAAATTAACTTAAGTAGATTACATTGATGACTTCATGCAATTCAACCTTTTAAAAAACCTTTTCCACATCAAACCTGCTGTTGAAGGCCATTTTAATACACAGTCAAACATCCGATCCGTTGTCAGAAGGGTTCTTACCAAAACACATAAACCTAAGAAGCAGACGTAAATATGTATGTCTAATTTGACTTAAATTAACCTCCAGGTTCAACAGCTATAAAACAGCTAAAAAAATTCACAAGCAAGTAAATATAAAGGAAGCAAGAAGATTAAGGCTAGCTTAGCATTGCACTCAATCCACAATAAAACATAAGCTCTAATGCCCACCCAAATAGAAATCCACCCAGAAACAGTCGACTGTCCATGTAATACTAAACATACAGGTCTGCGTTTCCCAATAAGCCTAATTAGATTGTAGAAATCTCTATTTAGGCTTACAATACTTTTAAGAAATGCAGCCGAGTATAAATAATGGACTATTTGAGGTTCAAAACCAGTTAAGATCTATGCCAAAGATGCTTTTGATTACCACAGACAGTAAGTTTGATTTGTTTTATTATGCTTACAGTAATGTGTAACGGACGTAGGCCAGTAAGAGCTGTGTGTGTAAACCTCACTCCCCGATCTTAAGAGATGCGCTAGTGGTTGCAATGTTTAACGTCCTTGTTAACGCCCCCTCACCAGCTGGAGACGCCAATTCGAATCTCGCTTGGAGCAGGTCCAGTAGGTCTGGTTACATTTGGTGCCATGACCTGGATGGGAGTGAGGTTTAGGAGGGAACAGTGTAACGGATGCAAGCCAGCAAGAGCTGTGTGAGTAAATCTCACTATCCCCTGATCTCAAGAGGCACGCTAGTGACTGTGGTCTTTAGCTTCCTTGTTAGCAAGCCCGCCTGCCACGCTGGAGACCCTGGTTCGAATCCCACTCGGAGCGAGTTGAGAAGGACCGGTTACATTTGGTCCCATTGACCTGGATGGGAGTGAGGTTTATGGGGGAACAGTGTAGAGGACATAGGCCAATAAGAGCTGTGTGTGTAAACCTCACTCCCCTGATCTCAAGAGGCATGCTAGCAGCTGCGGTCTTTAGCATCCCTGTTAGCACGCATGACTCCCATGCTGGAGACGCCAGTTCAAATCCCACTCGGAAGTGGGTAGAGCAGGACTGGTTACATTTGGTGTCGTGACCTGGATGGGAGTGTAATGGAGGCAAGCCAGCTAGAGCTGTGTGTGTAAACCTCACTCCCCTGATCTCAAGAGGTGCTAAGTGATTGCTAGACAGGGCTCTAGAGTGCGACTAATTTGGTCGCACATGCGGCCAAAATTTGTAAGGGTGCATCTAAAATATTTCCTAGGTCGCACCGGTGCACCTAACGTCATTGCATCCGCTCATCTGCCTCCACGAACGAAGCATTTTTTCTCCTTTGACAGAACTCACACACTCATGGTTGGATCATGTCGTGGTCTAAACCAATCAGAGACAGAGATGGGGCAGGACTTTGCCTCTGATTGGCTGTGGTCCAGACTCCAGATATTCCTGTCCGTGCTTTGTGATTTGAAATTGCGACCTGAGCCGCATTAGAGAGTCAAACAGCATCAGCAAACTAAACGCGACATTTGTGAGTCAATTTTACTGTGTGCGTGTGTGTGTTCATGTGTGTGTTAGAAAGCCTAAACTACGTCATTGTCATGACAACCGCCTGTCAGTGTTAGCTGAGCTCAGGCGGCACGAGAATCAAAACATCTAGTAATAGGAATTGAATTTCATTGTTTTTTATTTCATATTCTTTTTTTAATTATTTTATAACACTTGGTTAAAACAGTAGTTTAAAATACAAGTCCTTCTCAAAAAAAATGCATATTGTGATAAAAGTTCATTATTTTCTATAATGTAATGATAAAAATTAAACTTTCATATATTTTAGATTCATTGCACACCAACTGAAATATTTCAGGTCTTTTATTGTTTTAATACTGATGATTTTGGCATACAGCTCATGAAAACCCAAAATTCCTATCTCAAAAAATTAGCATATCATGAAAAGCTATTTTTTTTTATTAAAACAATAAAAGACCTGAAATATTTCAGTTGGTGTGCAATGAATCTAAAATATATGAAAGTTAAATTTTATCATTACATTATGGAAAATAATGAACTTTTATGACAATATGCTAAAATTTTGAGAAGGACCTGTAGTAGGCTAATCATTGTCAAAGCATTGTTTTCCTTGATTTCAATTCCTGTGTAACTGCATATATTATGTTGTCATTTACATACTATATAAGAATGTATATGAAGTGTAAAAAAAAGGTGACGTTTAAATTGGTGTTAAAGGCGGTGCGAGCCGAAATTTTTGGGTGCACCTAAATTTTGTGCTGGTGCACCTAAACAAAAAAGTTAGGCGCACCAGTGCAACCAAGGCAAAAAGTTAGTCTGGAGCCCTGCTAGAGGAGAGTCGCGCGTGGTTCCGCTACTCGGAAGTGGGTTGAGTAGGACTGGTTACATTTGGTGACCACGGTTCGAAACCCGCTCAGAGCGGGTCAAGTAGGACCGGTTATAAATGCATTTACAATGGAAGTCTATAGTGCAAGACAGTCTGGATAAATGTATAAATGAGCAGTCTGTGAATTTTGTGAAAAAATATATATTTTTCCCCCCATAAAAATCTGTGCTTTATGAACAGCTGTCTAAATTGTCCTTTTAGCAGTGGGATTACTAATCGAGGCGGATTCTGGTACTTGGTAAACAGTCCACTTCTAGTATTTTTGTATGTACAATAGAGAATTCACTGAAATTAGATGTTACATTAAAAAGAAAATGCTAGGAAGTGATTTTATCATATTTATCTTATGATAACATGCATTTTAAATTCAAAACTGTTAATTTTAAAACATTTCCTGATGCACTGTCCCATAGATTTCCATTTTAAGTGCATTACATTGAACAAAGCTTTTTGCTTTTTGCTTTGTGGTTGCTTTCAAAGCATAGTAACTTTCAAAGCATTGCAACCAATGCAATATCTGCTCGTCTGACCGATGACAGATGGGGCGAGTGTTCAGGAAACCTGTTTGAAAACAGTTATTATTTTTGCAAAGCTACTAGATTTGAAATCACACAATCAGTCTTAACTTATATTGAGTGCTACAGAACGGAAGTTAGCATCACCCTGGTTCACTCCACAAACAATAAATAGGATTTTTTCCATTGCCTTTTGGATTATTGCAGAAAAGCAGCTCTGTGATATAGTTTAAGATTCTTACAAATTTTGTTCATAATGATAATTTTCACAAATGAGCAACTTTGAAGCCTAAATATAATCACCAGAGGTAAAATCCTAAATGGTTACAAATCAACTGGTTATAAATAAAAATAAATCCTGAAACTTTGAATTAGAATAGTTTGCAAGTACATGATTATATAAACACAACAAGGCTGTAAAAGCGGACTAGTGAGATGGGTTCACCAGTTCAGTGTGATGACATTTAAAGTGACAGCCTCTGTATTTTATGTCATGGAATCAAACGTGAATGCATCTTTCAGCTTGTGTTAACCTTATTTCAGGCATTTAATCAGAAAAAAAAATCACATTTCACTTTTCAGGATGATGGAACCAGAAGTGCTAAAATGCTAACTCGTTTCCATGTTTTGGCCTACAAAAATGCCTCATATCAGCTGCTCTCTATTTATGAGTGACGTGACCGCATTTTTGCTTTCATTGCACATATTTCCAACATCCTGCATCAAGAATCACATATCACATCACTATTGATTTATCTACAGTGGCATATTTCACTGCTGCATCATTTCTACAGTAGCAATAACATCTGTCTGACTGAGTCTGATCCTGTGTGCTGTGTTTACACAGGGAGTTAGGGTGCGAAGTCCAGCGAGAGGCTATATTTAGCTCTGATAGTCTGGCAGTAGTAATCGCGCCTACTCGAGGATTGATCATGATCTGCCTTTTTGATCTGGGCCACATTTAGACTCATGAATCTTTCATGGATTGACGGATCTGCGTGGAGATGTGTTCATGTGTTCAAAACACAAAACTCTAGTAACATTACACAGTCGGATTATTGTCAAAAGAAACTGGATATCTCAGGCTGCCATATTTCAAATATTTAATGTTTTATGGGGACATTACATAGACATAATGGATTGTATACTGTACAAACTATTTATTCTATCCCATTACAATAACCCTACCACTAGACAAACCACAGAAAATGGTCTGCATTTTTATGATTTCAAAAACGTGGTATGATTTATAAGCTGTTTTCCTCAAGGACAAGGGTTTCGGATATTTCCATCCTTGTGGAGACATTTTGTCCCCATAACATAGAGTTAACCAGGACCATACACACACACACACACACACACACACACACACACACACACACACACACACACACACAAATCAATAATACTTGAATTAGACTGAATGGAGCAGGTAGAACAGATGACAAATTACCATCATTGGGAACAAACTGGCTGTGTGTGTGTGTGTGTGTGTGTGTGTGTGTGTGTGTGTGTGTGTGTGTGTGTGCGCACAACAGTAAAATAGCAACTTATTGTGGTAAATAGCAACTTATACGTTTACCTTGTTAGGCCTATATAATAGTGTATAGTTAAAGAAAAAAAAATGTGTTAGTAAAATGGAGAAAAAGTGTGTATCTCTGTGTATTTGTTTCTCTGTTTTTCTGTCTGTTTGTGTGGGTGGTTTGTTCACAGTCCTGATGGAAAGTGGGATTGTCATGTTTTCTAATTTTGGTCTTTTGGGAGAAAAGTGTCTGATGTGATACAAAGCTGCAATTACACACATACGCACAGGAAAACAGACACACAGCCAGTGGCCTATGTTTGTCTGGGAGACCACAGGATCACTGCCTGCTGTTTATATGACTATACACCATTACATAAATATAAATCAGAGCAAAAACAACAAGCTTTTTGGAAGTGAATTTTAAAGGCCACCAGACAATGCTTATTGTGTATGTGCATAACAATTAGTCAAACTGTACATTAAACATATTTATAATTCTTAAACACTATTATCACAGATTTTTATAGTATAAATGTGATACACGTTTAATTATTTTTCAATCCCTCGCTCTTTATAGCTGTATAGTAGCACGTACTTATAGCATACTTATATTTCAATTATTTTCCACTCTTATAAATAAAATATAATTTTTATAATAACAACAACACCAATTTAATTGATTATAGTAGGCCTATTTGAATTCCTTTCAAACTCTTTAGGCTAATAAATGTTTTTAAGTAGCTAGCCTTACTGTTTTTCTTGTTGTTAGCGTAGTAGCCTTTATTTTATTTTTAATTTCCAATCAATATACCTACTAACAAGCAATCATGCAGTCACGTAAACCAAGAATCAAAACGAAAAATAACCATATAGTGCAGGCACATTTACTGACGTTTAATAACAGTGAACATTAGTCAGTATACGTAGTACCGTATAACTAACCCTACCTGCCACTGAGGCTTTCTCCAGTAGGTTCCGTTAACTTCCGCGTTTTAAATACTTGAGATCTTCAACAGCCCTGCGGGGTTGTTAGTCCAAATCTCTCATGTTGGGCTCCTCGATCAGACTCATACCGGCGATGATGATGACGATGCTGCTGATGTTGTTCTACAGCGGGTGGGAACAGCGACGCAGCATCACTCGAGCATCATTTCACCTCCAGGAAACAAAAGAGAGCCAGCCAATCCACACAGAGCGCGAAGGAACTTGTGAAATATTAATCGTAACGCAATCTCGTGCTGCAGATGATGGCTATGAATTCTCTTTCCACTGCGGAGAGTCTTCATATTAAAATGGAGGCCATCCGACTGTCGGGCTGGATGAGAGATTGGAGAACGAAGCGAAGCGGCGACGGCGTGATTCACCGGCTCTGCGCAGGTGTTTGTGTGTGTGTGTGTGTGTGTGTGAGAGAGAGAGAGAGAGAGAGAGAGAGAGAGAGAGAGAGAGAGAAAGCGTGGAGAATTCGGCAACTAGAGGTGGGATGCAGAAGGGGGGAGGTGATGGAAATCTCACAAAAATACCTCTCACAGAAATTAAAACACGCGAGCCACTATAATGATTTATTAGGCTACTTTAAATATACTATATAATATTTCATACATTTGATAGGCTATATTGAGTATTTTTTTCTTTTGATTCATGTAGACTAATCAAACGATTATTTATCAATAAAATATATAGCCTATATATATACTTTTTTGTGTGTGCAATTTTGACCAGAAAAATCACAATTAGATTATTTTCCCCAAATCGTGCAGCTCTATCATAAGGAAAATGATAAAAGAGAAAAATGTAGCCCACCATATTAAGCAATCTGATAATGTATGTGTCATTTTAAAGTGTGACTCTTTATGTATTTTTGAATGTTATTGAACATTAATTAAAACAGCTTGTTAAAAGTGTTTTAAGGATTTCTTTTCATTAGGTTTAAGCTAATTAGAGAGCAATGGCATCAAAGTGAATATCAGATGAAGTGCCAATTTGTTTGCTAGTGCGAGATGATTGCCATAGTCTACAGGAAACAGATACTAATTTAGTAAACAAAAGATTACATTAAACAAATTATTTAGAGTGTTCGTTCTACTGTTTCTGTATATATACTCAATATAATACACACACACGCACGCACGCACACACACACACACACACACACACACACACATGTTGTGTTTCCATGTTTTATGGGGACATTCCATAGGCGTAATGCATTTTATATTGTACAAACCGTATTTTCTATCCCCCTACACTGCCCCTGCCCCTAAACCTACCCATCACAGGAGACATGCTGCATTTTTACTTTTTCAAAAAACATCACTTAGTGTGATTTATAAGATGTTTTCCTCATGGGGACCAAAAAAATGTCCCCACAAGGACAAAAATTTGGATATTGCCATCTTTGTGGGGACATTTTGTCCCCATACCGTAGGGATTACCAGTCCACACAAACACACACACACACACACACACACACACACACACACACACACACATACTATAAGGGAATATATCCTGCCCTCTGCTGGCAGAATGCTTAACCTTTTCTGATATCAGAACTGTCCACTGTAACAGTTTTATTTTAAAAGGCAATACAATTACATATAATGTACAATGTGAGAGTATTGAGTTTATATAAAGTGATGGGCTGATGTGTATCTGTATTGTCACATACAAAGTATGTAATGTATTTGACAAACTTCACTTACTTTTTTGTAAGTGAAGTTAATTCATCATATATAATGGTATACGACTGACTGTTAAGAAACATGATATTTCATCGCAGGCTGCAGCTTCTGTACTAAGAATTCAAGAGCTTCTAACAATACAACTCCTCTGACACCGTGTCGCCTATATGCCAGATATTTCAACTGTGCAATTAGTCTTCTGTGAGCTGTCATTAGTTGGGAAACATCTTGTAAATGCCAATTTGTTTAAGCTACATCTCTATTTTAATGATACACACATAACAGGTGCATTGAAACTAGTGTGCATTTGTGAGCCTGTCATAGAAAAGGCCAGATGAGAATGTCTCCTTTGTGCATCTTGATGTTTCCAGACAGCACTGAATGTAGGACAAGGGAAAATACCTTTTTTTCATCTCGCTTTTGTGATTTTTGTTCAGTAACTCTTTGTCCATGTCAGTAGCAGTTTGGAACAGTGACTCTGTTGTCTCACTCCTACAGAGAAAATGTCCTTACAAACATCCTGTTAGAATTTATACATACAACACGTGTGCTGAAAACAAAAATATGCACAGAAAAGACACTCAAATTAACTTGCAGTGTTGTAAGTATCTATACATATTGTGAGCTAAAAATAAAACTTCATTAAAAGGAAGTAAATAGTTATAACTAAGATCTGTGTTATGAAAATGATCATCACACATACCACTGAAGACAGCAGGCTTTCCTTCAGTGAGTTGAACAGATACCTAACAACAACAGCAAAAAAACACAGAAAAAATAAAGCTCACAGCCAGGACAAGAGCAATGACAGTTATAATCTAGGCAGAATGGCAAGAAAAAAGAAACAGATGCTCCTGCAAAAGCAATGTGCCAAAACCACACATTTACTCAAACCATTCGTTTTTCTGGTATGGTTTGCCCAGAAAAAAATTAAGAAAGCCTACTATAGGCTATTTATGTTTGGGTATATTTGGAATGGAATACTGCTGCATATTTTGCAGTATATACTACATAATGCCTACTGTTATAATATTATGTAAACCATACGCAGTATGCCACACTAAATGTTTTAAATTGCTGCATGACTAATTTAGTGAATTGCATTAAATGTGTATATTTTAGCATTTTGAGTAACTGTTATAATAATATAAAATTATACTATATAATATTAATATTATATAAATTATAAAATATAAATTTTAGACTTACGAACGCTTACTTTTAGGATTCGAACCTGTGTCACCGGCATGAGAGGCGGGTGCACTAACCAACCTGAGACCAGGAAAGTGAGGTTTACCTGCCCAGCTCTTTACTAGCTGGCGTCCCTTACATTCACCACCTTAAACCTCACTCCCATCCGGGTCATGGCACCAATTTGACTGGTCCTGCTCGCATCTGCTCCAAGCGGGAATCAAACCGGCGTCACCAGCATGTGAGGTGGGTGCACTAACCATGCACAGCTCTTTACTAACTGGCCTCCGTTACATGAACACAGTATTATCTGCTTTGCGTAATGACGTGACTTTGTGTTTGGAGTGTTAGAGTACTTGAGTTTCTAATTGGTCGTTTTGAAACACCTTGATTAAATGCGTTTGGTGTTTCTTTATTCGGTCAGAGGATCATTTACATTGATTGAGTTTTGCCTGGGTTTGATTATCGCTAAAGCTAATGAGTTTCTTTTATGTTCTGCTCCTGTTTGACCATTCCTGAGAGGAAACAGTCACTGACTAAGCTGGGAATGGACATCATTAACTAGGAGGTGCAGGACATCTTACAAAGGTTGTGCATTTAACAGTCATATTTCTCGATGCATAAATCCAGTCTATTTTCATTCTGCGTTATGCAAAAAATGTGTTTGTGTTAAATGACCCCTCTGATTTCTTCTTCAAGCATTGATGACAATGGACTGGAGGGACAGTTTAACTGACAATGACCTGGAAGATCATCAGAAAAACACTATTCTGTGCAGAAATACACAATACCTTCAAATGTTTCACAAAGCACTTTACAATCTGGAGAGATGTATTTGTATTCATTTTACTCATTTTAGTGATACACTGCAATTTTCATACTTTTAACAGACTCCGATCCCTTTATTAAATAGTGTTTCATACATGAATATGGTCATATTTTGCATTTGTGGCCGGTGCTCAATATTGGGAACAGACTTACTCATTCCCAACAGTTACACAGAAGAGGAGGAGATCTCAGGGATCTGGTGGAAGCAGCTGGTGCAGGACCAGTATCCAAGACAGAAACATTTTGGGTCGAATAACACTTAATGCATTATAAAAGTACTTCTAATGTCTTAAGTTTGTAATGCACCTGATAATGCATTGTATGATCTCATTAATAACTTTAATAACATTTATAATGCAGCATTACACTTCAATCTATTCATTGAACACACCGTTAGAAAGTATAATGCACTAAAACACTTGACAAACAACCAATTTCAGATATACCAAGGAATCTGCAAATATTATAATGCATTTTCCTTTGGTTACAATTATTTATGAAATATATTATGCATTATAATGTACATGAATACCTTTATAATGCATTTAAGTAAAGTGTTACTAACGTTAAAAAAAAAAATGTATGCAAGTATATGCATAATTAGCATTCCTCAATATTTGGACTTTTTTAAACCTAGAAGCAAATCTAGTCTATTTTCTTTAAAGGGTTAGTTCAACCAAAAATGAAAATTCTGAGACTGGCACAGACGAGAAGAAATTGGGCCTTGAAAGTTTTTGTTTTATGGAAGGGTCAGAGACCTCTTGGAATTCATCCCAAACATCTTCATTTGTGTTCCGAAGATGAACAAATGTCTTACGGGTTTGGAACGACATGAGGGAGAGTAATTCATTTAAAGAGTAATTCATTTTGAGGTAAACTATCCCTTTAACTGTTAATCTAATCTAAAGTGATCCTAAAAGAATATCATATGTTATAAAATATAGGCTATTACTCATTTTGTGAGTTGAAATGCATTGTGCTGTGAGTAATTCGGCTGTTGTTGTGATTGGGATTTTAGGTCCATTCTTCCAGATCAAACCAAATAAATAAATGTCTGTGGAAGGGAAACAATGCCAGAATGTTAAAAATTGCACAAAAATCTACCATGAAATGTAGAGCTATGAACAGATGGGTTTCTGAAAAAGTGTCTGAACATAAATGGCTCAGTCTGATGTAAAAGGATTTCAAGCAAAGAATAGCCATAAACAATTGGATATTTTGCATGTGAAAATGCATTTGTTGGCTTGGAAATGACACTCTTGAAGGCCAACCATTAAAGTTGAACTACATTTATTCATGGGCGTATAGCTTGAGCATGTGAAAGAGCCAGTTGCTTTGGTTATTCACCATTTTAATCTTAACCGATTTAGCTTTTCTATACTGTATTACATATTCACACTGTGTAATTCCTTATATAAATGATATTGAAGTGATTTTACTATGACTACAGAGAGTCTGAGTCAGTTTTGCAGCACTAAACTTGTTGAAACATGTTAAAAATGTACTATGAATACAATATTTTAAATTAAGCAAAAAGAAAAAGGAGTGAAAAATGACTCACCCTTTGCTTTGAAGGAGACATTTATTGCATCACAATGACAACAGGGCAGAAAGATAATGTTGCTGAATAAAAATTACCATTAAGTAAAAGATTGCATAGATGCAAAGAAGTTTAACCAGCTGAAAGGTGGCCAAAACCAGTCAGAAGATCAACTTGGACCAACAAAGATCACCAGCCTAAGGGAAAAGGAGGCATAAAATCCTTATACTGGCGACATCTCCAACATCCTGGGCTTTATACTGCCATCGACCTTGTCCTTTATGAGTTAGCCTACATGTGCAAAAAAACTCTCACACAAGAAGCAAGCTGTATTTTATGCCATCATGCCTATAAATAAATATTGTGTAATGGAACTGGCTTGGCATTTTATCTTTGGATTGTTTCATTTGTAATCGACTCCACTGGACTGTACTTTCACATCTCTGCTGGTTGCCTTATTGATTTGCTGTAAAGTAATACGCCTCTGTAATGCTATAGTCAGTAAATCATAAAGGAATATATGGGACTGTGTCTCAGATATTAACAATTACGACCACTTGAAGAGAAGCTCTCAATGCGGACGATTGATTTATAGGTAGCATCAGTGTTTATCATTGTCCTAAACAGTGGGGCTCCTCAACCACCACAAAAAATCACATTAAAAACTACTTAAGTGTCATCAAATGCTCTCCGTGGGATTGCAAATAATGTAATGAGCCTATAAATTGCTGTCTTTCTTTAATTGTTGTTAATGATATAATGTGCCACTTGCGTACTGCATATTGTGCAGTATATAGTATTCTCCCTATCACTGTAAATCCTAATGCTCAAAATAATTAATTGGTTTGAGTGAAGCCAACTGAAATTAAACAAATTAGTTCAAACTAATTACCATTTATGAGTATTTAGAACTTTTTTGTTTTAAGTTCTCAAAACTGACACATTTTAAGTAATCTGAATTATTTCATTGTTTTGAGTTTTATGAACTTGTTTCTTTTAATTTAAATTTAACTTAAATTGAACCTAAACTGGCCTGGGCTTTCTATTTCCCAGCATGATTTGCCATGAAAATCAAAAGGACAGTAAATGCCAAAATAAGTGTTATAATATGTTTTTTGTTTGTTTGTTTGTTTGGTTGGTTTTTGTGTGCAAGATTGATGTTAAGGTGGATATTTAGTAGTGTTTCATGTTTTTTTATGCTGGTCTAGAAGAGTTTATGTTGTTGTATTTTTGTAGGGTTACCATCGTGGTGACAAGTGGATCATGAGCTTAGTTTGAGTGTTAAATGTTTTATATTTTTTATATTGCTGTCCTCATTAAGAAAGTGTTATGCTAATGCTACTAAAGCATTGTGTAACCAATTAGCAAGGTGGTATTAATTGAATGAACTAGTTAAAGCTAGCCATGTTTCATCTACTAAAATTTGAGATTGCATGATACTTTTAAGTTCATTTTAAGTTCACAGCACAACTTACTTAATATTTCAAGTTCAGAGCAATTAAAATGTCTGGTTACAAAAAAAAATCTGTAAGTTCTGCTTACTTAAACTTCACATTTTTAACTTATTCAGGTTTATAGTAGTATACTATTTTAAAAAAGAATAATTGAAATATGGCTATTTTGCATTTTTATTCAAATTTTGTTTTACAATCTCATAACCGTCAAGTGTGGTTGTAGTAAAGCACACGATGAAGGAGGTAAAAAAAAACAGTCTTTACTAAATCCACAATGGAAAACTCAGGAGATTGCATGGAGAAAAAGAGAACACACCAACGTTAAACTTAGATCCCGCCAATTTAGCCATAGAAAAGGTCAGGGACAATCCATTGTGAGAGTGAGATAGGCCTACACTATTCCACACTATGGCTGCATCTGAAATTGCATATGCTCTTGAATAGGTACTTATTTTGAATAAGGCTGCTTTTCTAAGAAGGTATGTTATATTGTGAGTGTGTATAGTATGAGGTAATTCGCCATGTTGTCATTATCATGTGTCTACTAGCATCAGTTAAGTCAAACCCACTTGAAAGCAAGCCTGCAACCTTTAGCCAAAAAAGCGTAACGTCTAATGCTAACACTGCAGCTGTAAGAGATACAGACGCTCTCATCTCGTTATGTCGCTTCACTGCCATTCCCAAATCCTCTCCCGTGGCCGCATGGGATAGTAAAATGTCCATCATATGCACACTTCAGAATAGTAGGCCATCCAGGTATTTTTTGCCTACTCTTTTATGAGTAGCCTACTGTGCATTCGGTCACAGTATGCGATTTCAGGTGCAGCCAGTGTGTATACTACACATTTTGACAAATCTAAAAGGTTGTCTGAGTAGTAATTCTAGGTAACAATTAATTAAAACATTGTGCACATACTTTTCTGTCATATTTGTAAATTGAAAATTTGTCTAATCACTCAAGTAATACTTCTCTTCTCTTCAATAGACTACGCTAGATAGTGAGGTGTCAATATCACAATTGGTAATGATTAAGCTACAGTACGTACTAAAATCGAAATACTTATAGCGCTTCAAATTCATAGTATAGTGATGCTATCCTTGGCAAACACCACTAAAATAGGAGTGGTATGGCAGTGCCATTCTGAACGATCCCTTAACCAGAGTCATTACTTTCTTTAAACCAGAGCCTTAAAAAGCAGTGTCTTTTACTACGCTAAAACACACAGCTAACCTCAGCCTCCTGCTGGTCTGTGGGCCTTTCTCCAGTACGTTCGGGCAGCTAGCCAGCGATCCCCTGACACTGGTGCGCACCCATATGTAGGCACAGGGTAGCTCTGTGCTCCCTGAGAGAATCCCTATCAAGCACAGAGAGACGCTCTGTATGTCTTAATGGAGGACAAATCTGTTATCGCAAGGCCAAAGTGTGTGGGTGGGCTCTTCACTGCTGTCACCAGAGCAGAAATTAAATGAATAGAGAAAAAAACAAAACGAAGATATTAATATTAAGATATTTGGCTGGTCATAGCTGGTTTAGCAGGCTGGTTCTGGAGGGGTTTTGGTCTTAGCTAGCCTTTAGCATTTTTCCCCCCATGCAGCAGGGCACTGAGCTGGCTATGAAAGCTTGTATTCTGACTATATAACTAGCAATTCTGACTTCATATCTCACTGTCAGAAATGTGAAATGTAAACTTACAATTGTGAGATAAAGACGCAATTATCTTTTTAAATGTTTTATTCTGGGGCTGAAACAAACTTCCATAGCTGGCAGACGCTAGATGTGGACATGTTTTGATATAAGCAGCTCAAAGTTTTTGTTTGTCATGTGATTTATTGATTGTAGAAATGCATTTAGCTGAATGGGGTTAAGAGGATGAAGCCATTTCAAGTCCAACAAATAACTTTTTCTGCAGCAAAGATGATGTTTGGCAAAATGTTCCGTGTACACAGGTGGCAATTAAAATAAGCTAAAGCAACAAAATTACTATACATTTTATCCTAACTTAATTTGATTGCGTTTAATCAACTAAGTGAAATAAGTGAAATTGAAGTTTACTCAAATCCGTATGTGTTGAGATTACATGAATGATTGGTGTTGCATTAACTGAAACTGGGTAAGGCTTGTTAGTTCTAAAAATGTTATGTTATAATATTTCGTTGCTGTACTCCTAGAACTATTCCTGAACCATTTTTGCTTTGTGGCAGGGCACATTATCCTGCTGAAAGAGGCCACAGCCACCATACCGTTTCCAGGAAAGGGTGTACATGGTCTGATTTATAGTGATTTATGCTGAACGTTAATGTACATCAGACTCTTACTTCTAATTTCCATAAAATGTACATCTTAAAAGCACAAGATAAAACACCAAAAAGTATGATTTCGACCACTTTAAAAACAATGTACACAGATCTGCATTACCTTAAAGAGATAGTTCAACCAAAAATGAAAATTCTGTCATTTTATAAAATGTTTTGAAGAATATGGGTAACCAAACAGTTAATGGGCCCCACTGACATCCAAAATGTTTCCCATACTATGGAAGTCAATGTCCATAGACTGTTTGGTTAACCATATTCTTTAAAATATCTTCTGTGTTCAGCAGAAGAAAGAAACTCATACAGGTTTGGAACAACTTGAGGGTGAGTAAATGATGACAGATTTTTATGGAGGGGGTATTTTGGGTGCTAGCTACCAATATTACCTCCTTTTTATTCTTACAGCGTTGCATGTGAAGACACCAGTTCACAGTTAATGTCAGCAAACACTCTCAAACTCCACCCTCTCATCTCTGTATGTTCATTGTGTAGCCTGTGAGTTCAGTTTGTCTGAACAAGCCTCGAGCCACAGTGTTTCCAGGCAAACCTTGAATGCCAGTCGGAGGGTTGTCATGGCAACAGAGTCGCAGCAACTGCACTTTGGAATGCCTGGAGACCCTCTCCAGCTGTGTCCAATGTCTTATCTGGTAACCAATGACATATTCAGCTGTGCAATGAAATCTAACTCTGTCATTTCCACTTTCCCTGAGATAACTGATTCCCAGATAGAAAAGATATTAATTAGCAAGCAAAGGGAGACTTTGTTTTGAGAAAAAGAACCTAGTATTCCAACCCGATCTCACGGCAATTCGTACATATTTTACGAGGTGGCTAATTCGTGCAATTTATGCGACCTCACTCATCACGAATCATACGATTTTTACTAAATCGTACATATTTGTGAGTTGGCAAATTCGTATGAATTCATACGAATGACCTACCTCAACCCGCCCCTAAACCTACCCATCACTGGGGTTTAGGCAAAGCGTCTGATCGTGCAGTGAGGTCGCATAAATTTGTGCAGAAATAGCCTCCTCGTAAAATATGTACGAATTGGTCGTGAGATAGCGTTGAGTATTCTTAAATGTCTCTTCTAAAAAGCTGCAGATCTCAATGTCTGTGATGAAAAAAGTCACATTTCTAATTCATGCTTCATGCTTCTAATTCATTTCTTCTTCTTTTTTCCTTTTTTACAAGTACCATTTCAGTCACAGTAATCCTTCTTTTTTCTCAGTGTAGTGTAACTACAATTGTTATTTTGCTTTGTTCAATAAAAGACCACTTTAAGGCTGTCAATATTGAGTTTGTTCCTACCAACTAAAAGAAAAACTTTGTATGTGGTTTGGCTGCTCATTTACAAGACAACTGTTTTAGGGGCCTGAAACGCACAATTTTGAAAACGGTCTCGTTATCATCTCCATGTAACGATACCTAGTTTCTCTTGAAGCCGATACGGAAGTGAATTATACTGCAATTCATCGACTGGCCTCTAGAGACAGGCTCTAGAAGGGAGCAGAATCTCATTGAGCTCCTTGTTAAAATGACCAAATTTACAGCAGGAAAAAAAAAACATGTTTATAGCCTGGTACAAATTGTGGTTTTGGTCTATACAGCTCATTTTGCCCTTCATGACAACTGGGAGGGGGGGTGAATTTTTTATAACTCATTCGTTCACATTATATTAAGCCTTAAAGTTCTGCATAATTAAGGGAGTGGCCACCTTGAGTAATAGGTGGATTGCCGTTTGTCTGCTGTCTGTTAGTCATCACATCACCTCAGCTCCAGCCATGCCCTGCCTCTTTGCCCATTTTCAGTTATCTGGAAGTCTGGTATGGTATTATAGACTATTAACTATTAACAGACTATTAAAAGTCTATGGTATTATCTATAGTTTTTCTTTACAAAGTGACCGCCAACTACTGGCCAGGCAAGAATACAGTGATTTTAGTCGGTTTCACTGATCGGTGTGAAAGGGGATCGTTTTGATGTTGTCTGTACACCACAAATACAAAAGGAAATAAGTTTCCTTTTTTAGTACATCGTTACCGTGTAAACATACCCTAAGAGAACTACAATTTGGGGGCTCGTCCGGGATCTGCACAGACAACAGAATGAAAATTAAGAAATAAAATACATATGTCACAAAACATAACAGTAGTTAGGAACAATAAACACAAAAATATTCTAATAAAGATCTTTATTCAGTTTTAAATAGGCCAACAAATCGTAAAAATACATAAAGGTCAATAAAATGACAAATCAGCTCCTCATGTGCATCTCAGCCTTTTGGGATACGGTTGTAAATTGTCCTCAAAACAATATTTAAAAAATGGATGACTTGTAGGTGTGAAAAAATATTTTGTTGTTGGTAGGATTTTCCTTTTTCCAGATTGGCTGATCCTGAGAGTCAGTTGGTATGAGCTCAAACTCAAATTGGTGGGACAGACGCCAGCACTCACCAGCCTCCAGGCAGCGTAAAGGAAAGTTTCAATCATGATATCACAACACAGGACGTGACATCATTTCACGGAACGATAATGCAAAAGAAACGGCACAACAACAAAAAAACAATAGTCCAAGAGTCACCCTATATCCCAAATAAAACCATGCCAAAAAAACAACAAAAAAAACCCCACAACTGATTAAATAAGATTCACTTAAGAGGACAACACAGGATTATCAGCATTGCTTAAAAACATTAAAAACTCAGCTCAACAGAAAAGACGACATCCACTCGCCAGCCTACTCGATTACATTGATTTTCTGATAAGCTCCTATATCTTGGAATGAAGAAACACATAATTTGAATAATTTAAAGTGACACTATAAGTTAAATAATGTGTGGAATTTAAGCACATTGTAGAATTTAGGCCATCATTTCTATAGCAATGTTTAGATTTTTACATTGCAAAACATTTTATATGCATCGTCCTTCAATTTTTTTTGCTTAGCACGTCTCAATGTAATTTCTACTCAAATGGAGGGGAATAAAAGCAGAAAACTCAAACCTTGACCCCAAACTCATAGCGTTTTATTGCCCAGATGTGCTTGAATGCAGAAAAAAAGTGAGCGTGGGTGATCAAGGAGATCAGCTCTAAGAAATTCAACAGTGATGTAATAAGATTATTCAGCACAAAGCTTCATTCAAATAAATCACTCACTCAAACCTTTCAAAATTCACGCTCAGTTTTTTTTCAACTTTTGGAAGAAACTTTCACAGAGCTGTCTGAAAGCGCAAAGCAAATAAATAATAGAAGAGTTGCTTGGAGAAAAGCCTGAAGGCCAGCACAATTATGACACGGGGAAAACAACAATGCTTATTTTAAAAAAAATCTTAAAATTTTAATCCTTTAAGGAAACAAAAATGGCCATCTGAGTGAGTGTAAATGCAGAGCACATGCCTTGACGCTTCAACTTTCGGGCTGATGCTGATGAAGACAAGGATGAAGGTGGGAATGGGAATGTTGTCATGATTCCTCGTTTCCTGAGTCGTCCTCATCATAGCAACAGTCCTCGTCATCGTCATCCTCATCCTCCAAGTCCTCGTCATCATAGTAATCATCGTATAACAGGTCGGACCCCTCGTCCAGTGCGGGGGCGCGTGTGCGCACGCAGTACTCTGCCAGGGTGGTGGGAACTTTCACTCCGTCCCGTTCTGCCTCGGCTTTAGTGGCCAGAACTTGTTTTCTGTAACAGACACAAACACCTCATAAATGGATTTGAAGGCATATTTGGCATCACATTTCTGCTTTTAAACATTCAAGCTAGACTTTAATTGTAAGCACATTATCATAAATACACTATATTGCCAAAAGTATTGGGACACCCCTCCAAATAATTGAATTTGGGTGTCTGAGGGCGGCAGTGGCTCAGTGGTTCATGTAGATTGTCTGCAAACCGGAAGGTTGGTGGTTCGATCCCCGGTTCCACCTGACCAAGTGTCGAGGTGTCCATGAGCAAGACACCTAACCCCAGCTGCTCCCGACGAGCTGGATGGCTCCTTGCATGGCTGACACTGCCGTCGGTGTATGAATGAGTGAGTGAATGGGTGAATGTGAGGCAATGTGTAAAGCGCTTTGGATGGCCATTGGTCTGTTAAAAGCGCTATATAAATGCAGTCCATTTACCATTTACCATTTCCAATCACTTCTGTTAGCACAGTTTACAGACCTCCAAACTTCATGTGGCCTTCAGATTAGCTCAAGAACAGTGCGTAGAGAGCTTCATGGAATGGTTTTTCATGGTGTGGGGTTGTTTTTCAGGGGTTGGGCTTGGCCCCTTAGTTCCAGTGAAAGGAACTCTTAACACCAAGACATATCAAGACAATTTCATGCTCCCAACTTCGTGGGATCAGTTTGGGGATGGCCTCTTCCTGTTCCAACATGACTGCACACCAGTGCACAAAGCAAGGTCCATGAAGACATGGATAAGTGAGTTTGGTGTGGAGGAACTTGACTGGCCTGCGCAGAGTCCTGACCTCAACTCGATAGAACACTTTTGGGATGAATTAGAGCGGAGACTGCGAGTCAGGCCTTCTTGTCCAACATCAGTGCCTGACCTCACAAATGCACTTCTAGAAGAAACACACTTCTAAACCTTGTGGAAAGCCTTCCCAGAGGAGTTGAAGCTGTTATAGCTGCAAAGGGTGGGCCAACTCGGTACTAAAACCTACGGTTTAAGACATGGATGTCATTAAAGTCCCAAAACTTTTGGCAATATAGTTTACGTATTCCATTCGCTTTTACATTTGATATTGTGGTTTGTGGTAATCGACAGCATGCCACAGACTTTGCTTTATGTTCCTTTTTACGACATTGTTATACAGCTGAAATGTTAACCATGTAGCTTCTGTTTCTATTACAATCAGACTCATCTGTCTTAGGCAGTGGGACATGTTGACATTTTATGTCATTAGGTCTCCATTTGATTTGTTGCCCTGAGGTTGTAAGAAGCCAAGGCACAGAAATAAACAACTGATGTCCTGAAGGATGAAATCTGATGCAAGTCAAATGTTCCAACTCAGATGGCTGAAAACATGAATTGCAACATGCAATAGAGAGACTGCCAAGAGGAGATAAACAGTCACTAAACAGTGTTTCAGTGACTCATTCAACCACAGGAGGGCACCGCTGATCCAGAAAATAAATCAAAATCTTTATAAAAGGGCTTTCCATTAGCTAAAGTGTTGTTTAGCACTACGTCTTCCCACAGAGCCATCAAAATGTAAAAAGCATGAAACAAATCAACATTAAACACAGATGATCTATTAAAAAACATATTCTGCATTTTTGCATTACCTTATGATCTCTGCATATTCCCGGTCTTTTCCTTTACTGTCTCTCCATTTGCGGTACATGACAGAGGCGTCCACGTTGGCCGGGGAAAACGTGTTGGGTTCGTTCAGTAGAGAGATGACACTCAACAGTATAGTTCTGAAACACACGCAGACACTCAATGTTATAATGTCATTGCCTTTAAGCTCCTTGGTCCCAGAGCTTCTTTGAGCTGCATTCTCCTAAAGATGTCTTTATATATTGCTTACAGCTACTCCAGTGACACTACAGAGTAACTTAAGTTACCAAGTTGGTAAAAAAACAACAGTGTTCACTGGGAAAGTAACTTATTTGAATGATGATCACTCTTTTAGCCATTCATTGTCAAATGAGCTAAGCGTTTTAAAGTTAGCAATTAGATGTAGGCCAAAATAGATTTAACAATTATAATAGCATTAATAATCATAACAACAATAAATATTATTATTATTATTTTAATTATTAGTATTATTTACTAGTGCTATGATACAAAATTAATTAATATATTCATGTGGTGTAATTAATATGTCTGGGGGGAATAACAATTAGTTCTACACATTAGTTTTAAATATGAATGTGCAATACAAAAATTCATATCTTGATATTTTCCCAAATTTTGACGATATTTAATACATATAATTTAATTTGTCACTTCCTCTCAAAAAGACATGATCTGGAAAACATGGACCCCATGAAAAAAGTACATATAAATTGTCTACTGTAAAATCAACCCTATGTCAATAATCTTCTAGACTGTCAATAATCTAGATTTACATAAAGGTACCGATATAAAAACTTTACAAAAAGTGCAATGTTGCTACAGAAAGTTGTGGTTGTTGCAACAATAAAGCAAGTTCTTTAAAAAACAAAGAAACACTACATAGAATAAATGGCAGGAGTATTAGTTTGCACTGATGACTGCAACGCACAGATCTATTGTGACACACAGTATCAGATTTTCAAATTAGTTTTATACTCAAACAATATAATAAGTCACTAAAAACAACAAGCTAGACCTGAGTTGGGGAACACTGTAGGTTTTGACAATGTAAACCCCAGTGTGGGGTCAAAATATGCCCGTCTCTTTGTGTACAGCGGCAGGTGTTCTTCAAAAACACAAATGATTAACATGAGCTTCCTGGAAGACACTAGCTTATCCACCAAAGCACAAAGCCCAGTGAAACAAGACACCAGACTAACTAGAATAGAGATCAGACTCGAGGGAGGAAATGCACAAATACACTGAGATCTCCGCTGAGATGCTTTCCTTAAGGCAAGTAACAGGAACACATGAACACAAAACAAGCCTGGTCACTCTTCCTATAATTCTGTTAGTGGGGAAAACACATGATCGCTCTTTGTAAGATCTAGCCTGTAGAGCCCTGAAGGGGAATTAATGTTTAAAAAAACCAAAACATTTCTATGTGGAAAAAGGCCAGAATACGCTGCAAAGTGGACCAGACTTTATGCTGAGAATCAAACCGGTCTGGCTGTTAGAGATTACTCCATACCTGACATTCTGTGTGGGGTTCCACCTCTCTGAGGGAAGCTCTCCGCTCTGTGGATCATCTACTGGAGGATGCAGAATGGAGATACACACGTCCCCGTTCTGTGAAAGCACACACAGAGATTTAATAAATCACACGATCATGATGCTTTCATGAAGCAAAACGAGCATGTCAGTGAACTCCTCGCCTCCACACCACTGCTGTGAGAACTCAGAGTCAGAGTGAGATGTGTGAACGGGAGATAAGGAGAAACAGCCTGTCAGAACTGAAGGACGGTCTCTGCAGAACTCTGAAAAGCTTTGTGCATGCGTTGCATATATATTCAATGCAAGTAAATATACTGTGGCATGGGGCAGGCGATATAACAATATAGTTACACTTCCTGTAAATTCCACCCAAAAATGTTTTATATAAATACATTATTGTGTATTAAAGCAGTTTTTAATAATTATCCAACAATCCAGTCAAAATGTACTTCAAAAATAGTGGCATGTCCTTTTAACAGCCACCGATGTCACTAATTACAAGGGTTTCTGAATTCTACATTAAGACTCTTTAAAGTCATTGTACAATATACACACAGCTGTTGAATTCAATATTATTGTGGCAAGTTGTTACATTGCTTGGCAACCACAAACAGCATACAGTTAGAGCACATTTACAGCAGAACACATGCTGGCAATGCATAAAAAAATGGACATTATAAATCAACAAAGTTGCCTAGACTTCACTACAAGCCTTTGTCACGATATACTGTCTCCAGCACACCACACACAACCTGCGATAGGGATGTTAACGATTAATCGATGATAAGGCATTTAGTCGATAAAACGTATCAATCATCGATTAAGCAGGGTCATGATGGATCAACCACCAAACACAGGAGGAAAAATGAAGCGTGCGCGCCGGAGTTATGTTTGAGACCATTTCACAGCTGGAAGTACACATCATGACTATAAGTTTGCGTGTGCATACGCAGCCTTTTGTTTTGTGCAAATGCAAGTTGTAATATTGTGTTTATTTTGTGCAGGAAGAGCGCATGCACAACATGAGTCACACATTCTGACTCGCACCTAACTTAGTTCTAGTTCACTTGTACATTTGCGTCGTTTTGTGCATATATAATTGATTGGGTCATGTTACATAACATTAATGAGAACAATATTTTAATAAATGGTTGTGAATTCATTGGGTTTAGTTGCCGTGTTCAGCGCGTTGTTCCAGGAAGAGTGTCCATACATTCTGACCAGCACACATCTTAGGTGGCGTTGGTGGCATGTTTTATTAGAGGTTATAGCTGATTATTAAAAAAGTAATTTAATTTAATTAAATCACTTCGACTCATTTTATAATGCTATAGCCCTTTATTTAGATTAAAAACCCTTCTCATTTTTTTGGTGAGGAACATGGTGTTTTGAGCAGCATTTGCACACCCTGTCATGCTGTTGGCTATAAGTCACTGCTGTAGATGCATTCTGCAGTATTAAGTAGGGTTAATAATAATATGGAAGGGGGGAATCTGCTCAACCATCCCCATAATGTGCAGCATCCACCTGGATGATGCGACGGCAGCCATATTGCGCCAGAACGCCCAACACACACCAGCTGATTGGTGGAAAGGAGATGATTGATGAAGCTAATCCACAATAAGTATATGGGGATGATGAGGAGGCCATGATGAAAAGAGGTCAATGGGCAAATTTGGCAAATTTGGATTTTTAATGACCAGATAGTCAGGACCTCAGTTTAATGTCTCATCCGAAGGACGATGCTTGTTACAGTACAGTGTACCCATCACTATATTGGCATCTTTTGGTGTGAGAAACATGTGTGCCAAATATAATAGTACCACTTACTTACAGACTTACACTGATCACAGCATTAATTAAAATGTGATGCAAGATTGACGCAGAAGGGTAAGGAAATATTGACAGATCTGTGAAGTTGCTTTTGCCATTGTTATGCTTATTTCAAACCTCAATGTTTGCTAGGGCACAATCTGGTCTGAACTGCAGCTCGGTGAACCACACACGTTGGTGCTTGCTAGTGAGAGTCACAGTTCTTCCTTCCATTTTTAAGATTTCAAATAATGTGCTTACCTTATTTTCCCATTTAACACATTGCAGCCATTAATATTTAATTGTATTAAGAGTTCAAATTACATGAAGCTTTTCATATCTGTTCCTAACTGTTCAGTGGCAATAGCCAAGATACAAAGGTTCATGTTTACCTGGTGCATTAATCCAGGGCTTAACTGAGAAGGAAATGAGGAAGCACAACGGACAAGCCACGTGCCAGAGCACACAGTGTGAGGCCTAAAACAATCCTCTTACCTCATAGATGTTGGGGTGCCACATCTTGGTGAGGAATCTGAATGTGGGTGGGGAGTATGGGTAATCGATCGGGAACTTAATGCGAGCCTGCAAAACAAGACAAAAACAAATGTCAGGACAAACTTTGTCCCATGCGTATTTATTTATTAAATATTATGGCTAAATTGATTATGATCTCAGCTGCCAATAAGGCTGTTTTCACACATTTCAATTGTTGGGTCTGAACCAAAGTTCAATTCCAACCCCCCTCACCCGCTGGTCTCTTTCACACTGTATTCACATTTGTCTGCAACGGATGTGTCACAAGAGATGTGAAAAACGTGAGCTGCTTTCTGAAAGCTATTCATTTATAGACAAGCAACCACGCATAACCACACAAACTAAAAAAACCTTCCTAAAATATGAATCAACAGCTAAATGTGTATACATAAAGATCCACATCATGTACTATGAAATTATAAAAAGTATATAAAATATTATCTGAAAAAATGTATGTTTCTATTAAATTGCTTTCTACCTCTCATTATTGTAATGTTGCCTATAAATCTGAAGGAAAAAAATAAACCTATGGCTGTCAACAGAATAAAACAACTGATTGATCTCATGAGAAAGCTGAGTGCATTAATGCTTGTCCAGGACAAAAGGATTTTTTGAAGTGGCAAGTGAAAGAGAATTTTACTTGCCCGACCGGAAAAGGAGCCTAATTAAAATGTTAATAAAAAATAATAATGCAATAATAGCAATAACGACTCTGATTATTACATTAAGTGTAAGTGTCCTCTCGAGCAGAAATTGAAGTAAATTCAGCACAGACAAAGAATCTCTACATAGTAGGGCAGGGTAACGATTTTAATCGATTCTCATTTTTATGAACCAATATCGATTCTTAAATACCAAGAATAAATTAGTCATCCTGTGTTCAGTTGATGAATGAATGGAACATTGCAGCAAACCTCACATCCAATAAATCGCAATAATCTTTGTGTTTTGTTACTATTATTATGAAAAAAAATCTCAGATTTAAAATGACGTCCATTTTATTACGAAATAAATACCGTTTCTCTCTAGCGCAGCTCAGCTCAAGAGAAGCTGCACATGAACTGATCTTCTCTTCCGCCTTAATACCAGTTACAGTGCAAAATAAACATGAATGAACAACATCTGAAGATATTTTAAATGATACAGGACAACTTTCCAAAATCCGTATTATGTCTCATGTAATCGCTCAAAGTGTTTCAACTGCTCACATTTACCACATTAAAAACCAGATTTAGAGTCCATAAACTTGCTAGTCAGCTAGAAAAATTTACTCTAGAGAAGAGCATTTTGATAAATATATGCACCATATTACATATTCATTATAATTTTTAGCGTCCTTCAATATTTAATGAACGTTTGAATAAATCTGGCAAGTTTTTATGACAGCCATCATTTCAATGTTTATATTTCATATAGCTTTATTATTATTATTAAAAAAAAACAGCATTGAGTGTAATTTAAGTGTTATTGTTTTTTTTTAAATCAGTCAATTTTTTACTTTGAATATTGTAGTAGGCTACAACTGACTTCTAAAATTTGCCATGTATTGAACCTGATATATATCCAAAATAAACAATACTAAATTGAAACCGAATTGCAAGCTTGTGAATTGAAATTGGATCGTGAAATTTGTGTCAATACCCAGCCAGCCCTACTACATACTGCTGTAAAAATGAAAAAAATGTGGAGTTTTTATAGTTATATTACAATAAAGCAACATCACAAGCAAGAATGTTGTTTTCCTGAATACCATCACAATTGAAATTGTAATTGATTTCATACAACAGTTCAATAAACATGTAGGCTAGTTAATATTAAGTAACTTACATTTTAGACTAAATTTGACTTTTTTTCTATTTCATCAGCAAAAATAGTTCAGAAGAAAGATCACAGCAGAACCCTTACACAACTCACAGCAACACTCATTCATGTTTCATTGCTGAATGATTCAGCGTTTTAATCGGTCAAACATTCAATGAGCCATTCATAAACATAATCTTTGATTGAATCAGCCGTTTGAATGAATGACTCAATGACTCACTCATTAGGGCTTTTCACACTCCATTTAACCCCGGGTTATCATCGTTCTAAAGGAACGTTTCACACTTGTAATTTAGAAGCAGTGTTAGCACCGCTTTTACCCCGGGTCATGAAACCCTGATCCAGAGCACAGTTAGCACCTCTTTTGCAGTGTTAACCCTGAATTGTGGTGCCAACCTTGTACAGTGTAAAATTATGTAGTCTTAGAATGTTAAAGCTAGACATTTAGCAACAGACAACCAATCGTGTACTCATAATTGTGTTTGGACAGTCACAGAAACACTGCACATTGTATATAAACAGTGTTTGAGAAGAAATGAATAAGAAACCGTTTTCATTCTTACCTTTATAGTATCCACTCAGTATAAACTCGATAGTACAGCAGGCAGTACAGGATTAATTGTTAACCCACGGGTAAATTATGTGCAGTGTGAAACGTGAAGCAAGATAACCCAGGATTCAGTTTATCCAGGGTTTAGAATGACCCAGAGTTAACTATTACACATGTGAAAAGCCCAATTAAGACGGTCACTTGCCACTACCTACTGACGGTTTAGATTCATGTTTAAAGGTATCACCATTTTTTTCCCCCAACATTTCTACAAAACACATTAAAAACAATCTCATAGCATTATTTAATGCAGTTGTAATGTTTTCTGTGTAAATGATTTAATTTGATTGGTAACAGCCCAGTGTCTTATTCTAAATGAATAATTTATCAAAATTTAAGAATTTAAAATGAATGCATCATACATTTAATAAGATTAGGAAAAAATCCTGTTATAAAAGGTAAAAATGCCCTCAGACTAAATATCACAAATATTCAGATTTCATGTTTTGTTATTATCATTTAAAATTATTATTGTGTACATACTATTTTTTCCTAACCTATTTGACAGAACCATTTTGCACTCCCTTGCAACTGCAACCTGTACTGGAAAACAGCTTACACAACAACCTAGCTCTGACATTAAGTGAACTTGGGTCCACACCAAAAGCTCTAGTGTGAAAGCTGTAGTACCCTCAGCTATATTTCACACATTTACCACTTTAAAAACCATTCTGCAGATTTCCCTCACTCCGAAAAAACTCATTTCGTTCCTGCTGGACAATGCAACCAAACACTAAGTTCAAAACGATCAACATCAGAGTGCCGTCAGCTGGTACGCCGCAGAGAGATTTCTTATATACAGCAGCTTTGGAGGATTCGGTCTCAGGGTGAGCCCAGGACAGCTGCTCTTAATAGGATTGGAGATGCATCACATTGCAGGAGAACAGTGCAGATGGACAGGAGGGAAAGTCTGAGAGAAAACACACAACTGGACAGAGATCTGGAAAACCAGGAAGTGGGGCAAATCATTTTTTGGCATGAAAACAACTAGGTTAAACACTCGTTACGCAAGAGATATGCCCTCCATCTCAATTCAATACAGACCTAATTATTTTCAAATCTTGTGGCAAAACTGCCCTTGAAACATTTTAGGCTGCTACTTTTGAAAGTGGACATATTGACACATGCATTCAAGTTGATTCAACTTTATTACATCACTATATTAAAGGAACGGTTCAACCAGGATTTGGTCATTTACTCACCTCTGTTTTGTTCCAGAATTGTATGACTTTCTTCCATTGAACACAAAAGGAGAAGTCTAAACCTAAATATTCACCCTGTTCTTACTTATACAATAAAAAGTAAATGGGAACTGATGCTGTTGAGCCCCACAAAAAGACAATAACACAATAAAAATCATAGTTAGCCCATATGGCTTTATAGTCACCAAAGCCATGTGATAGATTTTGTGTGAGAAATGTAATCAAATTTAAGTCTTCATTCACTGAAAATGTTTGTCTCCACTGTACACTCAAATACCATTTGCTGCTTATATTCAAAAAACGTCAAGGCAAGTGAAGACACACAACGCCAGGTTTGACACCAATGATGCCAAACGGCATTATTATACGCATAACAGAGAATGACAGGGACAGTTATTGAAAAACTATACGGTTTATATTTGGGATATTTTTTGAATGTTTTTGAAAGATAGCTATCTCCTATTCTCTACAGGGCTGCATTTATATTGTGTTTAATTGTGAAATAGTATTTTACCATTTAAAACGGCTATTTTCTATTTGAATATATTTGCAAATGTAATTTATTCCTGTGATGCAAAGCTAAATTTTCAGCATTACTACTACAGTCTTCAGTGTCACATGATCCTTCAGAAATCAGTACAATATGATGATTTGCTGCTCAAGAAACATTTATTATTAATGTTGAAAAAAGTTGTGCTGCTTAATTTAGAAAGCTAAAATAATGTATTAATATAAATCTTTTCTGTCACTTTTGATCAATTTAATGCATCATAAAAGTGTTCATTTCTTCGTTTTTTATCTCATTAAACCTAAAGTTGTCTAAGTCATATGGATGACTTCTATGGTGCTTTTTGGGTAGCTCAACAGCATTCATCAGCACTTCCACTTTTGCCTTCCAAAGAAGAACATCATCTGAACTGACTGGAACAACATGAGAGTGAATACATGACATAACATTCATTGGTGAACTGACCTTTCAAAGAAAGCATGTAACTATTCCAGACAAATTAGACACGACTGGTTTCATGTTCTTGGCTTACTACGAGATCTTGACAATGTGCCAGAAGAATACTCAAGAGAGCATTAACATTGTTGTTCCTGTGAACAGGCAAACGGTGCAAAAAAATTCCCTTTTCAAACAAAGAGAAGCAAGTCTCTGTCATGCAAATACACCCTGATTTATCCTTAAGCAGGGAGCAGTTACGGCTTTGAGTACCATGCCTTCGGGCTTTGCCAGACTGGAGAGTTCAGTTTCAACAACAAGCTCATATCCTGACACACCAGTGAACAGTGACGCCACTGTATCTGCCAAACCCACTGTACGTGCGCGAGTAAACAAAGACACGAAAAGTCACTGACCTACTTCAAATCGCTACACAACCGTTCAGGCCTTTCCTTTATAATCCAGAGAGAAACTTACATGAAGCTGAATAATTCAATAAAGCTTCTGACATTATTAAAGTCATTAATTATAAAGCATTCAGGCTGGTGTGAAGGAACAGGTTTATCTGCTCTGGTGGAATGAGGTGAGACCTCCATACAATGATCCTTTGCTGTCATTACTCTATTTTTATAATGATCATAATAACAAGAATAACTTGTCTTGTGGTGCCACAAAAAAAAAAAAAAAAAGACACAATACAGGTCAAACGTGAACAACTAATACTAAATACGTGGGTGCCTAATAAGTGTTTGGAGGGTCATGAATATGACATTTTTAAAGTCTGACCAATCAGTTTTGATAGATGCTTGCATTCAGTAGACCACAAAAACAAAACAAAAACAACAAAAAAATTATAATAACTGGTAAATGAAATCATTCGAATGAGTAATGGGCTTGTTAACTTAAAGTATATTGATACTGGTATGATAAAGACCATTTAATTGTAATGTACAAAGTCATGTAAATCATCTCACCCTCCATCTATCAGAATCACAATGAGTCAATGAGGAACAAAGAAACCAAACAAATGAGCCCTATTATCCTCAACAAAGACCCCAGAATCTCATCAAACAGACATCTGATGGAAAACACAAGACATGAGATCATAACCAGGCTTTAAATGAATCAAAACCCTCCATTATATCTAAATATGTCTAAAGAAAACAGACACACGTGACACATAAAGAGAGGCAGTTATCCAGAGCTGGTTCCAGATCTAAATATAGACCATAGCCATCTGTTCCTAAAAATAACGCATATTTACCCCCTAAAACCCAACCTCAGCCCTTACCTTGAAATACCCCCCTTCATAGTGAGTGTTTGGGGGTCCGAAAATCGCCACTTCCCAGTTGTAGAGATCCGCTTCATCCACTAAAGTGATCTTGAAACCCTCCACTGGTTCCTCCTGTAGAGACTTCATCTCCAGCATTAAAGCTTTCTGTGAGCTGGCAACCTGAGCACTGCTCTGATGGGCCATTTCTGCTTTATTTCTGCACAACTGGACTCAAAAAGGGCGAAAAGTTGACAAGATGTTATGAGGCGATGGAAGCTGATTTTCTTTCTTTGTCTGGAGTTGCTAGCTTAGCGAGGAAATGACAATGTCCTCAAAAAAGAGAGTATTTCGATCAAATAAAATGTGTTATTAGCTATAAAGCATTATAAGTGTCTTTTTCGTCGTCCATGAAAGTAAAAAAGGTTGTTTAGGTGTTTATATGAGGAGTTTTGTCTATCAAAAAAATAACAAATCGCACTCCGGGTTTGTTGTTTTTTTTCGTAGCTGAAGGCTAGCTGTGAAAATCCACTTCGACTCAACACTAATCTTCACTAAAGGGAGGTTTTCGTGAAATATAAGTACATTCAGATGTCTGGATGTACAAAAAGAAAGTCTGCGCTTGAATTCTGTGCCAAGCTGGTCCGTCGAGAAGCAAAAATTTCCGTGAACTAGTAAATGTGTAGGAGAGTGTCGAGTTATGAAGCGATGTCCTGGATGCGTCTTTCCTCAATTCCAATGGGGTCGCGGTGCACTGTGGGTCCTGTAGTTCTGACGGCTACCATCACACTGTCAACAGACCTACATTCTTCTTCTTCTTCTTCTTGGCATCAGCTTATTGGTGCAACAGACCTACATTCACAGACAACGTTCCAATTATTTGACTAATATTAACTCTAATAATTAGTCTAACTAAATAATTATCTTATGATTTAATTGTTTAAAGTGTTATTTATTATATTATTATATTTATATTTATTTTTATTTTTCTGTATATGGGAGAGTTGGGCTAGTTTTCACACAAATTCTTTTCATCCTTCTGTTATTTCCCAGCAAAATGTATTGAACACAAGTACACAACATGCTCAAATAAACAAAACGAATAATCCTCCATAACATCCATTTATCCTAAACAAAAGCATGCAGATCTCGTCAAATCAATATCTGATACCAAAACAGGGCTGAACATGATTAAATGAGCCATTAAATCAATCGTAGGTCTGAACTATATCAACATATAAGAAATTCAATGCTGTGTTAGCACTAATTTATAAAGACTACATTTACAAAAAAAAAAAATTAAAAAGAGATGTGAAACTAAAGTTTATATTATAGTTAAAATCTGTATCTTTGTACAATCAATTGAGTAGACAATATTATGAATTTAGAAAATAGAAAATAAAAGAAACTGATTGGATTAAATATGATTTCTCATTATTTTTGATCATAGAATATCATATAGGTTCTTCAAGGATCTTTTAACTGGCTTCACAAAATATTTTCCACATTTTATCAGTATTTTAAAAGAAAATATAAACTTTTCATTTGACTTAAGAATATTATTGAATGTTCAGCAATATCTAATTATTCTGATTATGGACCCACTTTATATCAGGTGGCCTTAACTACTATGTTCTAACATTTTAATGAATCATTTGATACAATGCACTTATTGTGCACATACATGTTTTCACATTGTACTTACATTTAAAAAAATAGCCTGCATGTAATTACATCTGTAATTAATTTCTGTAATTGCATCTTACACTGTTGACACTTCCCTTACACCTAACCCTACCCTTAAACTTACCACCACACCTGTCCATAACCTTACCCGTATCCCACCTCAATATCAGCAAAAGTGTGTGCAAAACAATATAAACACAATAAGTACATTGTACTTATTTTTTGATGTAAGTACATAGTACTTAAGGCCACCTAATATAAAATGGGACCCTGATTATATCTAAACTCTGTTTATAACTAATCTCTTTTATGTAATCAATCAATGAGTCAAATGATTGGCTTTTGTCCAGAGATAGTAAGGCTAAGGCAGTAACAATAAAAGTTACCCAAGATCAGCTATGTAGTCACATACAGGCACGATAAAGTTAGTTCACTTATGCCAAAATAACAACATTGATCTATCAAATGACATCTGAATCTCATCTGAAGTGCATAAGGCATCAATTGTCATTGCAATTATGTTTCTCTTCGTGTTGGAGACCCTGAAGCAGCCTTCTCTCTGACGTCTCTACTCCTGATATGCTGTGGGTTATCTGATACACACAGGACACCATTGCATCAGGAACTCACTGTATGTTTGCAAAGGACCATCTGTTAGTCCCTGACATTCATGTTTACAGTTAAGCTTTGACATTTAGGAATTTTATAGGCCAACCTTTAGTACAAATTGCAGTACATTTGTCAGTAACATGATCTGTGGACTGTATTGTAGGATGCTTTCTTAAAGGAACACACGTTTTTAGAAATTTGGCTTATTCAACATCTTTCCTACATTTAGATATGTGGGCAAATGCATTTTTGTCTCAGTGCATGCATTGTTTTAGTTTGGCTGGGTCACCGCTAGCTTAGCTTAGCAAAATGAATGGAATCCTATGTTACCAGCTAGCATGTCCCGAGTAAAAGTGATCCAAAAAAACAAAAACAAAACCCACCTAATTACTTCTTGTTTTAGGTGGGTCAACATTACTGATGAGCATCTGTAACAGTTGTGGGTCAGTAAGAGCTGTGTATGTACACTAACCAGCCGAGACAATGTGTCAGGTGGGATTCAGGAAAGAGGCGAGGACTCAAATGCAGAGAGAATAACTGGCTTTTATTAGTAACAAAAAAACAACTACTACAAACTACCCGTAAGAAAAAAACAGACTAGCAAGGCTGGGCATGGTTGGGCAAGACTGGGCCTAAATGGAAAACATCCACAACTGGAAGACAGAAGCTGCATCTGAAATCACATACCTATATAGTAGATCAAAAACAGTGTGTGACAAAAGAAGTACGTCCGAATTCACAGTACTCATAAAAGAGTAGGCAAAAAGTACCCAGATGACCTACTACTGTGTGGCGAGATTCTGAAGTGTGCATACACTCACTGTACTATTGCCCTGTCCCAATTGGAACCTTAAACACTTGTGGTGTTCCTACGAGTCTGCACTTTCCTGATGTAACACCGCTTTGACTGTCGGGTAGAAATCAAAAGTGCAGACTCGGCAAAAGTGCGCATCAAGGGCACATATCGTCCACAAAGGGGGAGCTAGCGAGCACCCTTCTGAATCCTAAAATGACTGTCCCTGTCCCAAAGGGTGTGTCCGATAAGTCCATGAGACCGTAGGGTGTCCCATTTGTTATTTTAGGTCTCAGAAGGGTGCTCATGAGCGGCCCCTTTGCGGTCGATATGAGCCCTCGATGCGCACTTCTGCCAAGCCCACACTGATTCCGCAGCGGACTTCTTCCTGACAGTCAAAGCGGCGTTATGTCATGAAAGTGAGGACTTGTGGAAGACCGCGAGGGTTTAGGGTGCCATTTGGGACAGGGCCTAAATGGGGACACCTTAAGGTCTCATGGACTTAATGGACACGAATATGTGGCAGCCATTTTAAGTCCACAAGAACAAAAGTGCATATGAAGCGTGCCATTTGGGACAGGGCCTATCCAATGAGGCCACAAGGATTTTTGAATGGCAGTGAAGCAACATAACTGACGGTCACATGCTAATGACAACATGGCGAATGTAGTACGTCCAGATTACATTTATACACTCATTCATACCATGTAAATAAAAGAGCCAATCGTTGATTAGTAAAGTCATCACGTCATTGCAGCTGCTGTTAGAAGCTCCGGTTGCTATAGAAGCAGGCAGTGTTCTCTGAGACTTGCGTATAGGATTGTGCTTGCGCATTCGATTTGACCTGGCAGCATTTTTTGGTCATGATTCGAGCATTTAGAAATGAGAGGTGCCCGAGAGGTGTTTTTAAAGATGTAAATTAAATTAAATGCTTTGTCTTAAAGGGACTTTGAATAAACAAATAATCATGTAACAAGAGGTCAAGACTTATAGAAGGGTACATGGCACTCATAAACAAACAAAAGACAAACAAACTTGACAGAAGTCATGTGCCTTCAACAGAAAAGAACCCGCAGGGCAGAAGAGGACTTGGCAGACAAACACCCTCATTCGCCAGAACACAAGACAGAAGTGCACAGAGCATGAATGTCAGAAACCCCACGAAACTGAACTGAGAATAGAACGAAGTGTCAGGATCAGACACCATTCCCCGAACACTCAAAACACAGACAGTAAGAACACACGGCCCAGAGAACAACCTCAACGATGCGTGCATGCTCACACAAGGACAAGATAAACAAATGAGCGCTAGAATCCTTTCACCAAACTAAAAATAAGACCAATCAAGATGACATGACCCTGACACAATGTTACTTTTCACTCAGTAGAGATTTTTTTCATCCACTGCAACACACTCTTGCTGCTGCAGTGTTTTACTCAAGGACACATTGCTGTTAGAATGTAATGTCAAGGACTCAGTGGGTTCTGAACCTCAACCAACAACAACTTTTGTGATAATTGTTAGTAGCACAATAGACCAGTGGTTTTTAAACCTGTCCTGGAGGCACCCCAGCCCTGCACATTTTGTATGTCTCCCTTATCAGACACACCCAATTTAGTTCTTGCAGTCTCTAATGAGCTGATGAGTTGAATCAGGTGTGCTAAATGAGGGAGACACAAAATGTGCAGGGCTGGGGTGCCTTCAGGACAGGTTTGAAAACCACTGCAATAGACCACTCATTACAGAAATGCACATACATATAAATATATACATTTGTCACTTTATTACATTAACATTTGCAGCTGACTAAATATCTTGGAAAAGTCCAAAATGGTCTCATTTTGAAAATATTTGCATATTATTTTTTACATGGTATCCAGATATACAGTTGTTATGGAGCTAAATAAATAAACCTATACATCACTGTAAATAATTAGGCTTTTATAATACATCTGATGTTGCATTTAATTTTATAGGCCCTGTTAAACTTTAAGTATAGTTTTAGACAGGAATTATTTCATTCCTCATTTATAAAGACGTGTTGTGGTTAAATTCAAAGAAACAATTTGAGTATCTCAAAAAATGTTGTTCTTGAGAATCAAACTGTTCTAACTTGGAACTTTATACAAGTCAGTAAAGCCACTGTAATTCTAATCATATATGGTCATGAAGTTATGTATAGTGCAGTGTCACTATCAGTGATAGATATGTATACTAGATTAAGAGAGTAATATGAGATAAGAAATACCTATAATAGAGGTCCATCTTAACTGTCTTTGTTTGTTTTAGTCATAGTCATACAAATATCTATATTTAGTGAATAAGGCAATTGTTGCGTCTTTTTCTCCTCCCACATCATAAAATGATAACGAATACAATTTTTATCCCACATTGGGGAGAAATTATCATGATGGGAGGATCACTCTGGAGGAAAAAAGCTCTTCCGCTTCCAAACATTGTCCATGAGCCCAAATCGAATTAAACAAGATTATTTGTGAAAACAAGATCACATATTTTTAAATATTTTTTACATATAAAAACACTGCCAAAGATTAATATATATATATATATATATATATATATATATATATATATATATATATATATATATATATATATATATATATATATATATATATATATATATATATATATATATATATATATATATATATATATATATATATATATATATATATATATATATATATCTTTGGCAGTGGTTTTTTTTTTAACCTTTAACCTTTAATTGTTTTATTTGTTATATTTATACTTAGTAATTACATAGTAATTCAATTATAGTAATTCAATGTAATATTTTTAATAGGTTTGTCTTGGAAGTAAACTCTGTTTTAAATTGTAAACTATTCCGGTTAAGGGGCTTTTATTGTGAAATGCTGCATATCCGGTGCTGCCTTCGTTTTGCCCGACAGATGAAAACATCAGTGTTGGGTGCTAATGCCGGGCTGATTCCTGCCACATTCAGCAAGATGTTTGTCATCCTACTGCCTATTTTCAGTCAACACGGATCAAACTGTTAGCGTTTACTGTATCTGTAGGTAGCCAAAGCCCATTTTGTGTTACAAAAGCTTTTTGGTAAGTGATGTCTTTGATTTATATGCCCAGAAATCCAGCTAGTGCTAACTGCCTAGATATTAATTCTATATTGGCTGGATTATTTTTCAAAAGTGGATTATTTATGTTCATGTCAAGAGTAAAGTAATGCGTTTTTCTAAATTATTTGGATACATGTGGTGTGCAGTTTGAAGAATACATTTGTGCAATGGATGCCTTTTTGTGTTTTGTGCGAATGCTGTGTTGGGAATATGTGGTATCTTAGCATATTTTTTAGATGTATTGTATTGTATTTTATACAATGAAATACAATTTACCCATATGGGACTATCTATCTATCCATCTATCTATCTAATTATATTTTAGTTCTATTTTATTTTCATTTTACCTGTACTATATTTGCTTGTAGATGTAGTAAATAGTCGATTTATTGCATTTTTGTTTAGTTTTAATTTATTAGAAATTTCTCATTACAAATTATAAAATTATATTTTAATATTATTTAATTAATACTATATTAATATAAAAAAGGAGAAAGTCAGAAATACTCAAATTTCACAATTTCTTAGTATTTTGTATTATAAAATTGTTAAATATTTGACTGAGCTGTCAGTTGTCAGCAAGCTTTTACAGAAAGAGCACTTTCCCCCTTTTTAATATTCATTCAGCTGCTGCATAGATTTTTTTCTAAGAGGGTGAGCTCTGATCTGTGATTTCAGTTTTTTGTGATAATTTGGGCAATATGATAATATGTGTGATAAAGTGGGCTCTTCTGACATCCGCCTTGCTGTACTGATGAACCCGAAGACAGCTTTAATTTCTGTGCCCCATTAAATGTCTCTAAAGGTTAATCACGCAATGACCAAATCTACATTTCTCTTTAATCTAAATGTCAACCCTCCTTAACATTAAATGACATTCTCACTTGGCTGGATTTCTTTTTTTGGCATTTGCTTAAATGAATGATATTTTGAAATATAATAATGAAACCATGCAGTCTTTCTCAGGTCTCTAATTTCGAGCAGAAGAAAATGAACGGCTTATCCATCAGTGAGTTGTGTGGCCTCTTCTGTTGTCCACCCTGTCCGAGCCGGATTGCAGCGAAGCTGGCCTTCCTGCCCCCGGAACCCACCTACACTCTTCTACCAGACCTGGAGTCCACCTCACCTGTGACCTCTAACCTTGGAGCCTCAGGTTTGCGCTCTCGATTGGCCGGGGGTGCCGGAGGAGGGAGTGCTGGCGGTGGAGGCGGTGGAGGAGGTGGAGGAGGAGCATCAGCAGCAGCATCAGCAGCAGCTGCATCAGGAGGAGGTGGTTTGGAAGGCCGGTGGAAGCTGCACCTCTCTGAGCGAGCAGAGTTCCAGTACTCCCAGAGGGAGCTGGACGGAACTGAGGTCTTCCTTACACACTCCAGCCGTGGCAACAGAGTGGGATGTATGTACATCCGCTGTGCCCCATCCGCAAGGTGAGGAAGGATCATCTTAAAGTCATCTTGATGTGGATGTTGCAATCATTTTTTGGTGAAATGGATTTTCAAACAAAAAAATGTAGGACAGGACTTGATTTTACCCATATAGAAATTGATTGGATGGTTGTGGTTTGCTGTTGTTGTGATCTCATGTGAGTGACAGGTTGCCCCGCCCTCACACCAGTAAACGCATCACTGCAAGGTGGAGGGGAAGTTATTTTGATTAAGGATTATGAGGACACATGAAAAAAAAAAAGAAACATTACAAGGTCAAAACAATTTGAACGGACTAATTGTTAACAATATTACAGAATTACAATTAATTAACAAAATAATTAACAAAATTAGCAGTGCCTCTGGATTTACTATTTATATGCATGTTTTTCAGTAAACTGAATTTTGTTTTAAACTAATGACAACATTTCTTCCAAATTTCAAATAAAAATATTGTCTTTTAGAGTATTTATTTGCAGAAAATGGAAGTCTTTCACATTGCTGTTGGGTGACTTTAGTCAAGCAGCTTGACTTTGTTTGATGGCTTCCGACCTTGTGTCCTTCCTCTTGATCACTTTCCAGAGATTTTCAGTGGGGTTCAGGTCTGGAGATTGGGCTGGCCATGACAGGATCTTGATATGGTGGTCCTCCATCCACTCCTTGATTGGCCTGGATGTGTGGCATAAAGCATTGTCCTGCAGAAAAAAACAATCCTTTAAGTTGAGGAACGGAGCTGAAGCAAGCAAGTTTTCTTGCAGGTTAACCTTGTACGTGGCTTGAGTCATGCGTCCTTCAGAAAAACGTATCTGCCTGATTCTGATTCTGACTCTGAAGAGTCCAGTTTTCAGTTTTGCCCAACACTCTGTCCTCTAATGGAGAGGCCTACAACACAGTCTTGTACCCACTGTTAAGTTTGGTGGAAGATTGGTGATGATCTGGGGGTTCTTCAGCAAGACTGAAACCGGGCGGAGCCATGTACAAGGTTATCCTGGAAGATAACTTGCTTTCTTCTGCTCTGACAATGTTCCCCAACTTGATGGTTTTTCCCACAGGACAATGCTCCATGCCACACAGCCAGGCGAGGCGAAGGTGTGGATGGAGGAAACCCGGTCATGGCCAGCTCAATCTCCAGACCTGAGCCCCAATGAAAACCTCTGGAATGTGATTTAGAGGAAGGACACAAGGTCGCAAGCCAACAAACAAAGCCAAGCTGCTTGAATGTTTGCACCAGGAGTGGAATAAAGTCACCCAACAGCAATAGCCGCTTTTCCACCATCAGGACGAATGGTTCTTAGAATTATATGGAATGGTTCTCCAGTTGTGTTTCCACTTGAGCCTGGTACATCACCGCACGATTACAAACCGTTCTCAGCCCGTAATCCTCTGCACGTTTATCTATCTAGATATGGTGAATTTTCTTTTCATGCTGACTTTAAGCTCTGTATATATATACAGGGAGTGCAGAATTATTAGGCAAATTAGTATTTTGACCACATCATCCTCGTTATGCATGTTGTCTTACTCCAAGCTGTATAGGCTGGAAAGCCTACTACCAATTAAGCATATTAGGTGATGTGCATCTCTGTAATGAGAAGGGGTGTGGTCTAATGACATCAACACCCTATATCAGGTGTGCATAATTATTAGGCAACTTCCTTTCCTTTGGCAAAATGGGTCAAAAGAAGGACTTGACAGGCTCAGAAAAGTCAAAAATAGTGAGATATATTGCAGAGGGATGCAGCAGTCTTAAAATAGCCAAGCTTCTGAAGCGTGATCATCGAACAATCAAGCGTTTCATTCAAAATAGTCAACAGGGTCGCAAGAAGCGTGTGGAAAAACCAAGGCGCAAAATAACTGCCCGTGAACTGAGAAAAGTCAAGCGTGCAGCTGCCAAGATGCCACTTGCCACCAGTTTGGCCATATTTCAGAGCTGCAACATCACTGGAGTGCCCAAAAGCACAAGGTGTGCAATACTCAGAGACATGGCCAAGGTAAGAAAGGCAGAAAGTCCACCACCACTGAACAAGACACACAAGCTGAAACATCAAGACTGGGCCAAGAAATATCTCAAGACTGATTTTTCTATGGTTTTATGGACTGATGAAATGAGAGTGAGTCTTGATGGGCCAGATGGATGGGCCCGTGGCTGGATTGGTAAAGGGCAGAGAGCTCCAGTCCAACTCAGACGCCAGCAAGGTGGAGGTGGAGTACTGGTTTGGGTTGGTATCATCAAAGATGAGCTTGTGGGACCTTTTCGGGTTGAGGATGGAGTCAAGCTTAACTCCCAGTCCTACTGCCAGTTTCTGGAAGACACCTTCTTCAAGCAGTGGTACAGGAAGAAGTCTGCATCCTTCAAGAAAAACATGATTTTCATGCAGTACAATGCTCCATCACACGTCCAAGTACTCCACAGCGTGGCTGGCAAGAAAGGGTATAAAAGAAGAAAATCTAATGATATGGCCTCCTTGTTCACCTGATCTGAACCCCATTGAGAACCTGTGGTCCATCATCAAATGTGCGATTTACAAGGAGGGAAAACAGTACACCTCTCTGAACAGTGTCTGGGAGGCTGTGGTTGCTGCTGCACGCAATGTTGATGGTGAACAGATCAAAACACTGACAGAATCCATGGATGGCAGGCTTTTGAGTGTCCTTGCAAAGAAAGGTGGCTATATTGGTCACTGATTTGTTTTTGTTTGGTTTTGAATGTCAGAAATGTATATTTGTGAATGTTGAGATGTTATATTGGTTTCACTGGTAAAAATAAATAATTGAAATGGGTATAAATTTGTTTTTGTTAAGTTGCCTAATAATTATGCACAGTAATAGTCACCTGCACACACAGATATCCCCCTAAAATAGCTAAAACTAAAAACTACTTCCTAATAAACAACAAAAATATTCAGCTTTGATATTAATGAGTTTTTGTGTTCATTGAGAACATGGTTGTTGTTCAATAATAAAATTAATCCTCAAAAATACAACTTGCCTAATAATTCTGCACTCCCTATATATATATATATATATTATTTTTTATTATCTCTTCCTTAGACCCTATTTACACCTGTATTAAGATATGTTTTGGTCGAGCAGATCAAATGCAAGTGTTGTCAGGCTCTAAAACGTTTCAAGCTTGTCCACTTTTGACCAGAGATAGTCGAAAACACATGTGACTGGATTGTTTTCGTAGTGTAGAAACTCATGTGGTCGAATGTGTTCGAACAGCTGCAAAAGTCCACCTTCTCTCCGCCTACTGACCTAATGTGTAAACATTATGGGAAGCGCGCTAGCCAGACGGGATAACTGCCGACTGGAGATCAAAGTTTGGTTTGAAGATGAAAAACGTACCAAGCACAATGTTCTCTCACTGTTACTTATTTCTAAAGAGTTCACCATGGTCTTGCGGCTGTCAGAGCATAAACTAAAGCTGAAGCTCTGTGTTTTTCCGTCGTCTTCAGGGGTGTTCATATTTATATTGCGCGTGTTTATTTTGTCCATTATATCCAAAGATCTGAAAAAGCCTACCCTATTTACCCTATTTACCTTGTTAGCACATATTACAGGATTTAGGGTTAGCAATTAATCCGTGCAAGTTAATACACAGAAAAAAATTGTTTGTCGTGGTAATCTTTAATCAAAGTCTGAAACGTTACTGATATCAGTTTGACGGCTTAGGTTTGAAAATGCTTAACCACTCCCCTCCAACCGTTAGTCTGCTATGAGCACGAGATGGAGAGGAGGAGGAATGATTTGGCATTTCTGTCAATAGAACCTCATAAACATTACACACTGCACCTTAAATACCAGGTGTAAACAGGGCCTTGATCAAGAAATTTAATTATTTTGTCCTGATTTAAAGCCAATCCCTCTGTTCTGTGCACTGTAGGTACACTGTGCTCTTTTCTCATGGTAACGCTGTGGATCTCGGTCAGATGAGCAGCTTCTACATCGGTCTGGGCACTCGTATCAACTGCAACATCTTCTCTTATGACTACTCTGGTTATGGAGTCAGCACAGGGAAACCCTCTGAGAAGAATCTGTATGCAGACATAGACGCTGCGTGGCATGCTTTACGCTCAAGGTATATCAGAATCCTAAGTCTAGAAAGCATGCTACTGGTACAATATTGAAATTCAGGTCTGTTTTAATTGCATTTTGTATTTATTTCATTTGTGAAATCACTTCCGTGCTGTCTCAGGTATGGCATCAGCCCTGAGAATATAATCCTTTACGGGCAGAGCATTGGCACCGTACCCACCGTGGACCTGGCGTCCCGTTATGAGTGTGCTGCCGTGGTACTTCACTCACCCCTCACCTCAGGGATGAGGGTGGCTTTCCCTGACACCAAGAAGACGTACTGCTTTGATGCCTTCCCGAAGTCAGTGAACACTGAAAACCTTTTACTTAGCATGACAAAGTTGTGCTTAACTGTCGTTCACAGTATTTTTAAAGGGGTCCTATTATGCTTTTTTACGTTTAACTTTCATTAGTGTGTACCTGGCTGTCGCCAGCTATGATGTCCAGAATTTTAAGTTGAATGACTAATTAGCTGTTTAAATATAAATATAAATTCAGTTTATATTCAGTTTAGACCGTTTGCAGGATTGTTTAGTGTCCTTGGTATGAAAATGATGTGGAGTGATTGTCGCTGGCGTAGTGAACGGTGCTTGAGAGAGAGTTGTGAGTGAGGGCGGGGGTGCAGCCTCTGCCGTGTTGTCAGATCCAGTTATTAGAAGTGTCTTTGGACATGGTTTTTTTTCACTTAATGTGACACTTTCGGAAGCCAATAAAGCAGAAAGTTGCAGGTAAAGGTTAGCAATATCTTTATCTTATTTCTAAAACACAAGATTTAAATGTATTTACTTTTTGGGCTTGTTTTTGTTTGTTTTTTTGTAGCAATATCTGGCAACACTTAAATTGCCTAATCAAAAAAAGCCCATAGACAGCACTCGCATACTGTAAAAAATGCAATCAATGCTATCAAAAACAATAGTGTAATACTAACACTAGTATACAGATCTGTAGTAGATACCGCCTCCTACTGCATGACAACTACGCGTGACAGCTGACATAAAATGAAGGATCAGGCTTAGGATAGCTGATACCGATCAGTTAAAAATGCATAAAGGGCCACTAAAGTGCTTTGTAACATGCAACATTTTAGATATGTTAAATATGTTGATGTAATTTCTACTGAAACAGGATGACATGGCGGGACATCAAACAGCCCCTCCCCTTTTTTTAAATATCCAATAGTGTTTAGTTTATTTCACAGATTGGCCAGAACCGTTTCCTTCTTATCTCCTCGATTATCACTTTAAAATGCAGCATTCTGTGCAGAATTCAAATGGGTCTGATATGTTTTCTGGGCCGTGCCGACTCGCATAAATGATCAGCTCTGTGCTATTGTGTCTCTGGACCGGAGCAGACTGTGTGGGAACTGCGGTTGTTCGTGTGACGCTAACGTGAAACCATTCGCCTCAAAAATAGAAAGCAAATTTAAACTGTGCACTTTACATAGAGTACGATTCAGACAATGTGCCATATACCATGTAGAAAATAGTAAATGTGTGAAAAAGTGACCGATTTTAGCCGCAGATTCAGCATCTATTTATAATGTAGGACGCATTAGATTCTAGAGAACATTTGACTGGACAGAAAGTACAGAGTGATGTCATCAGAATCACTGGTGGAAGGGAGAGACTGTAAGTTTTGAATGCATATATCTTCTAAATGCAAATTTTGTCATGGTTTTGTAGCACACTAGCTTATAGATAACAGTAAGGGCTAACATATTCACACTTAAAGCCAAAAACGTCATGATTGACAGCTTCTCTGAGTCAAGTTGTCACTGAGACACCAACAAACTTTTTACTGTATTCTCGGGAGGCATAACCTATAATAGACACCAAAATAATAGATCATAATGGGTTCCTTTTAAAGCAATAGGCCCTCATGGTTGTGCAATTATATGGAACTTAATTGATGTGCAGGTTTGATGTTGTAGGTGGGATTTATGTAATTTATTTATTCAAAAAGATGTCTTTAAACATGTCTCATGACCCAATGAGATGTAAGTCTCCATTCATGCAAGGACTGTACCTGGTATTCTGCTGCTAGTATGAATGGTGCATCTTTGACGTCATAGCTTATAGAGAGGGAAAAATAGCAATCCCTTTCAAGTTTAAATTTATCAGTGGTAAAACACCTACTATAATATTAATATTTGCTGAACACATTTAGTCAGAATACTCATCATCAATGAAGAAATAAGCTTTTTGACTGCAAAATAGTGCCGTGTATACTGGTCTGATAAATAACAACATTTTATAACCTCTACTAACTAAAGGGAAAGTTCAGCTAAGGATTCTGTCATTTATTCATGCCCATTTTGTTCTATTCCTGTATTCTGAGGAATATATTACCATTCAGAAGTTTGGGGTCAGTAAGTTTCAGAAACGATGCATTGATCAAAAGTGACTGTAAAGACCTTTATAATGTTACAAAAAAATGTCTTGTTTAAATAAATGCTGTTCTTTTGAACATTCTATTCACAATACCATTTTCCACAAAAATATTAAGCAGCACAACTGTTTTCAACATTGATAATAATATGAAATATTTGCTGAGCAAATCATCATAGAATGTTTTCTGATGGATCATGTGACTCTGAAGACTGGAGTAATGATGCTGAAAATTCAGCTTTGCATCACAGAAATAAATTACATTTTAAGATATTAAAGTTTTTTTTTTTAATTGTAATGATATTTGACAATATTACTGATTTTACTCTATTTTTTGATCAAATGAATGCAGCCATTAAAAACATTTTAGAAATCTTACAGACACCAAACTTTTGAATAGTAGTGTACAAAAGAGCAAATTTTGACAAATCTGCTCTGTTCCTAAAGCAAAGAAAATCATATGATTTCAGACTATGCACAATTTCAATTGAAGGTTGAAAGCTCCAATCCCTATAAAGAATAATTGCATTGGAAAAAAGACCATTATGTTATTCCAAATGTCCATTTACAGTAAGTTCCACAAAAGTAAGTCAGTCATGCTGCTTTGGAACGACGTTAAGACAGTAAACGGTGGCATGATTTCATCTCTGGGTGGACTGTTCTTTTAATGGCCTTTTGTTGTCTTATTCTGTTCTCTCAGCATTGAGAAGGTGTCTAAAATCACATCTCCAGTGCTGATCATCCATGGGACGGAGGATGAAGTGATTGATTTCTCTCATGGTCTGGCCCTGTTTGAGCGCTGCCCGAAGGCCGTGGAGCCGCTGTGGGTCGAAGGAGCCGGGCACAACGACATCGAGCTGTACAGCCAGTACCTGGAACGCCTGCGCCGGTTCATCAGCCAGGAAGTGGCTGCGCAGTAAACGCACCCTTCAAAACGCTGAGAGAGGCAGATCTTTTAGGCCTGTGCTCACATCCATAGATGGTCGACATATATGGAAAGCAAACAAACAGAATTCAGTTCTGGAGGGTTTGTTTTTCTATAAACTGCAGTCTCTTTCTTTCTATCAGCCTGGAGCTGAGTTTTCTACTGAGAAGACATCTCGACTTCACACTGAAAAGATCAGAATGTGTGAGCGTCGGTCTCAGGAAGGACCTCGGGACATCTGAGGCACTCGCTCACAGTTGATTTGGCTTGTGATTTTTGTGACTAGGACAAATGAAATGTCATTTGAACAGAACTAATATCTCTTTTTGAAGCTCTTTTCTTGTGGGTGTTTATGTACTTTCCCTTTTGTTAGGTCTCGTGGGTAGGCAGATGACCAGTCTGTTTTAAATTACAGCATCACCACCTTTTCAGACAAGAACTCTCTGCTGGACAGATTTTGCGTGCGTGCGTGCGTGTGCGTGCGTGTGCGTGCGTGTGCGTGCGTGTGCGTGCGTGTGCGTGCGTGTGTGTGTGTGTGTGTGTGTGTGTACTTGTACAACTATCTCTGTGAGGACCGGTTCGAGTTTTAGACCATCGGAGTGACAGCAACAAGAGTAAAGTGGGGATATTTTGGGTCGGTCCTTACTTTCTGAGACCCCTTTAAAGGCCTGTGTTAGTGTCAAGACTTGGTTTTAGGGATAATGTTATAATTAGGTTAAGGGTTTAGGTTAGGCACTTGTGATAGTGTGATGGATAGGGTTAGGTAAGGAGCTAGAGAGTGCATTGTGTCAAAGAATGTCTTTACAAAGAGAGATGTACAAGAATGTGTGTTCTCAACCTTTTTTTAGACCATCTGCTGTGTGTGAATGTTTTCATTGAAACCTTCTGGCCCTGTTTTGCGTTCTGGTCGATCGGATCAAAAGGGGATGACACTGAATACAGGTGTAAACAGGGTTTAAAACGTTTTGAGCTTGTCCACTTTTAGAGGTAGTTGAAAACACATTCGACCAGATTGCTTTTGTAGTGAAAAGGCTTGTGATCAAATGTGTTCAAACAGCCACAAAAGACCAACTACTCTCCACCTATTGACCTAATGCATAAACATTATGGGATGCGTGCCAGCCAGATGGGATTTAAAATGTGTCGCCTGGAGACCCAAGTTTGGTTTGAAAAACGTACCAAGCACAATTCCTGAATAGTTTTTGCACCATTCCTGATTTCTAACACACACTCACAGCGTTCGGCTATCAGAGCAGGAACAAAAACGGATTGTCTCTGTATGCTTTTCGGTCATCTTCAGGCGTGTTCGTATGTAAATTGTCCATTAGATCGAAAGATCTGAAAAATCCCATACCTTTACTCGCCCATAGACCCTCCCCTCAAAGAAATCAGGACAGAAGTGGTTGAAAGTGGACAAAAGAGACGGATTAAAACACCACGTATAAACGGGTATGTGTCTCCCTCGTCTACTTGTGATCCAGTCGACCAAAACGCATTTTAATACCAGGTGTAAACAGGGCCTCTGATGGACTTCAACATCTAGAGATACACTACCAGTCAAAAGTTTGGACAGGGTTTGTTTCTCATTATTTTAGAAACTTTTTGGTCTGAAGGCTTCTGCTTCAATGCTTGAAATATAAACTGAGCACAGTACAAATGAGTTTCTTTACAAAGCTAAAATCTTAATTTTCTTTTTTAATGGAGGTGTCAGACCAGATAGTGTTGTGTCCTGCAGACTCCTTCAATAGTGTTTAAAAACCGTCCCAGGATGCTCCTCATGAAGTCGGTTGACCAAAGAATCCAGACAAAGAAGCAGCGTTTGGATTACAATTTTTTGCTCATTATATATTTTACATACCGGTACATTAATTTATAATGTTATATACATACATTAGTTCTGTCCAAACCTTTGACAAGTAGTGTAGGTCTCTACAGGTTTGGTTTTATCAAGATGATTCTTCTTTTTTTTTTTTTTTTTGTCCATTTGCTTCCCTATGATTATACAAAGGAGTCCCAACACTGTTTTTAAGGATGTGACATATGGACATACACTGCCATTCAAAAGTTTGGGATCAATAAGATTTAAATAATACTTTTTTCAGCAAGTATGCTTTAAATAGATCAAAAGTGACAGTAAAGCCATTTATAATGTTACAAACAATTTATGTCTCAAATAAACGCTGTTCTTTTGAATTTATTCATTAAAGAATGTGGTAAAATGCATCACGTTTCCACAAAAATATGAAGCAGAAAATGTTTTCAACATTGATAATAGTAAATGTTTCTTGAGTAGTAAATCAGGATATTATTATCATGTGACACTGAAGACACTGAAGAAAGATTTAAATAGAAAAGACAATATTACTATTTTTTTTCTTTTCTTTTTGCTATATGAATAAATACAGAATAAATTGCTGACCCCAAACTTTTGAATGGCAGTGCATTACGATTTTCTTCTCGCATCTTTTTCGTTTAGTTTTTTGTGTGTCCAAAAGCAAAAACTCTAAAACCGGAGCTGCTTCTATCTGGCAGAAGTAAAGTGAACATGCGGGCGAGATTTAAACTCCTCCCTGCTCCAAATGATATGATTTTGTGATGCATTGTGATGTATTGAACAATGACACAAGTCCTAAAAATGAGAACTGAATTTGTAAATATTTCAGTTTGTGATCACTTTTCCCTCTTGGTCCCCACACACTGAATTGTGGCAGGTCAATAGATGTTATTTTGCCCACTGTGAGCCCCTGAAACGACAGGAAACCTCACTTTCTACCCAAAAGATCACGCTACACCTGTTCTTCTCACATTGAGTTCCCCTCTTAGCTAGTGCACGTTGATGTAATGGTGCATAAATGAACTCTGACCTTAACGCCCAAGTCAACCCCAGTCTGACGTGTGACTGACAGTTCTGAGCCGTTTCAGAATGGGGTCGTGACCTCCATCCACCGCTGACCTCTTGTCTGTGTTTATGTCTGCGAGAGGAAGAACTGTGACGGGTTTTTTAATATTACCGCATGCTTGGTCATTGAAACACGTTTTTTGCTATTTCTTATCGCATAATGGTTTGTATATTGAGCTATTTAAGCGTTCACTTCTCTCGTAAAACAGCCTCGCTGTAATAGACATGCTCTTGTGTGTTCAGTGGCTATTTAACATGAACTTCCAGATCTATTTTTATAAGGTTGATATGTCTTTGCTATAATATAAACAAACCTTTCACTGTTTAAGAGCTGTTTTTAAAGGGATAGGTATGTCTTTTTAGCCTGGACATGTAGTTTGTTTCACTTAAAGTGATAGTTCACACAAAAATGAAGATCTGTAACATAAGTTCTTCTGTGGACCATAAAAGGGTAATTTTTGAATATAAGAAGTCAAGCTCGGAGACACAATTAAAGGGATAGTCTGCCAAAAATGAAAGTTGTGTCTTCATGAGCTCATCCTTGTGTCATTCTAAACCTGTATAAATTTCTTTCTTCTGCAGAACACAAAATATTATGAATGTTGGTAACCAATCAGTTTTGGTTTCCATTAGCTGCCATTGTATTTATTTTCCAAACAAGTTATGGTAGGGAATCGGAAAATAAACTGTTTGGTTACCAACATTCTTCAAAATATCTTCTTTTACGTTCCACAGAAGAAAGAAAGTCATACAAGTTTGGAATGTCATGAGGGTGAGTAAATATCACAATTTTCATGTTTGTGGACTATCCCATTAAATTTGTATTGATTCTCATACAAAGCAAATGATTACAGCTTATGTTTGATACTTTAGTTGTTCAAAAAGCAGCTCAGATATTCTTCAATGTAAGAGTCAGATGGGTTTTGAACAGTAAATTATGAGTTTTCATTTTTGAGTGAACTATTCCTTTAAAGGGGCATTGCGGCCTCTTTAAAATCTTGTTTGCTATGCATCCCCTTGCTTTTTTATCCTGATGTCTGTAGTTCTTAAAGGGAAAATTCACCCAAAAATGAAAATAGTCACTCACTGTCATGCTGTTCCAAATGTATGAGTTTCCCTCTTCTGTTGAACACAAAATAACTTATTTTGAAGAATTTTGGTAATCAAACAGTTGACGGCACCCATTGACTTCCATAGTATTTTCTTTCCTGCTATGGAAGTCAATGGCTTCCGTCAACTGTTTGATTACAAACATTATTTAAATGATCTTATTTTGTGCTCAACAGAAGAAAGAAACCCATGCAAGTTTGGAACAATTTGAGGTGAAGTGCTGACAATTTTTATTTTTGGCTGAACTATCCCTTTAAGACTTTGAAGACATCTTTAAGACCTGTAAAATGAAGTGTGTACTCAGGAACATTTCGGTTTTTGCTTTCACCTGGCAAAACCTTAGCTGATAACACACTGCATATATGTCACCAAATGCTGCCAGTAAGACAAAATCAGAGTTATATTGGTCTTAAAAACCATAGACTGGTAGGAAAAAAATAATTTTGCTTCATAATGAGCATAGCAAACTTTGTGTTAAAGCAGGTGGTGTGTTCAGTATGCATGTTATAGATAAGATATAAATCGAAATGAAAATGGATTAATTATAGTGTGCAAATTTCAGTGTATAGTATGACTTTCCGAGATTAAATAGTCCAAATTAGCATAATATATGAAAAGAATGGTAGGATGTTTTTTTTTCGTTGCTTTTTAGAGCTCTAAGGAAAAGGGTTAGTATTCACATCTCTGAACAACCGAGCAATAATGTCAAACCTTTGACTGAGAGCTGGATGGAGTCGATTTACTTAGCCAGACTCACACGAAACTCCACATAATGATCATTTGAACTGACACAGCACAACCTTATCCGATAACTCTAAAAGACTGTATGCCGACTCACAATTTTGTATAGCGATATAAAGCTAATTTGCTGTATTTCTAGTCACGCAGAGTCACGTATCTGTATCGAGATCTGCAAGAAAATTACTGTATATTTCCAGGTAAACGTCTGTATAATGAGGTTATGGTGTGTCCCCCTATGATGTAAGATGCATTGTGTGTGTTGGGTAATGTTTTCTTTTTAACTTTTTTTTTTTTTAGCTGGAAAATGTGATGTACTGTGGTTGAGTAATAAAGGAAAGCTGTAAAGTCACAGCAGTATTTTTACATTTATTTTCAATAATGGCAGATCAGTGGTTGAATGATATGGGTGACTAGAGTGACTAGGAGGATTGTTTAGTTCAAACACTTCTGTTAATCTTAAAGAGAGTTCTGATGATCTTAAATATCGGTTGATTTATTATTTTTATTCTTAAATATTCTATAATTTTATTTCCAGTAGGGCTGGGAAAAATCTATTAATTCACCTAAGTGTGTGTGTGTGTGTGTGTGTGTGTGTGTGTGTGTGTGTGTGTGTGTGTGTGTGTGTGTGTGTGTGTGTGTGTGTGTGTGTGTGTGTGTGTGTGTGTGTGTGTGTGTGTGTGTGTGTGTGTGTGTGTGTGTGTGTGTGTGTGTAGTGCCCTCCACAATTATTGGCACCATGTTTAAGATGTGTCCGTGGACTTCTAAAAATGCTCCTTTTTTTTATTTTTTAAACAACATACCCAAATGCAAAAAAAGAGGAAAATCCAACCTTTCATTTAAGTACATTAATTTGGTGGTAAAAAAATCACACATTTAGAAAAACACAAACAAAAACCTTAATCATGTGTCCCAGAATTATTGGCACCCCTGATGTTAATACTTTGTACAACCCCCTTTTGCCACCAAGACAGAACTTAATCTCCTCCTATAACATTTCACAAGATTGGAGAACACAGAGAGAGGGATCTTTGACCATTCTTCTTTGCATCATTTTTCTAGATCATCCAGTGTCCTGGGTCCTCTGTTATGCACTCTCCTCTTTAGCTCGCCCCACAGGTTTTCGATTGGGTTGAGGTCTGGGACTGAGATGGCCATGGGAGGAAATGTTTTTATTTAAAATGTCCTGGTAGTTCAAAGCGTTCATAATGCCATACACCCTAACAAGGTTCCCAGGACCTTTGGAAGAGAAACAGGCCAGCAGCGTCACAGATCCTCCACCATACTTCACGGTGGGCATGAGGTGCTTTCGGCATACTCATCTTTTGTTTTACGCCAGACCCGCTTAGAGTGTTTGTTGCCAAAAAACTCAATCTTAGTCTCATCTGACCAAAGCACACGATCCCAGTTGAAATCCCAGTACCGCTTAGCAAACTCCAGAGGTTTACATTTGTGAGTGTTAGTGAGAAAAGGCTTTTTCCTTGCATGCCTCCCAAACAGCTTGTTGGCGTGTAGAGAGCGTCTGATGGTTGTTTTGGAGACTTTGTGACCCCCAGATGGCACTCTTTGATGCAATTCTGTGACAGTGAGTTTAGGAATTTTTTTTCTTCTCTTACCATCCTCCTCACAGTGCGTTGTGGCAAGATAAACTTGCCTTGTTTGTCACTGTTCCAGTTGTTTTAAACTTCTTAATGATTCCTCTGACTGTAGATACGGGCAAGTTAAGGCGATTGGCTATTTTCTTCCTGAGGTCGACACACATCTGCCTTACTTGAATGGTGTGTTCTCTTGTCTTTGCCGTGTTGACAAATGGGTAAGAGAATTAGGCCTCTGTGTCATGTCATATTTATAACCCAGGGAAACAGGATGTCATGACTTACTAATTAAAAGATACCCTGACCAACTTTAGCAACTACAGAAATATATATATTTCAAGATTTGTTTTCCTTCTAAACGTGATTCATTTTTAATTTATGTTTTACCACCAAAGGAATGTACTTAAATTTTTTTTGCATTTGCGTTCTATGTCTGTTTTTTTTTTTTGAAAGGATAATTTTTCAAAGTCTTTTAGAAAAAATTAGACTGAACACAAATTGAAATTTACAGGTAATGCTATACACACTAAATACACATAGTCACACAATGCTGATGTTGTTAACGTTAACAATTTGAGAACAAACTTCTGATAACTAATTATGGTTTTACGTTTTTTACGGTTTGATGTGGTATGAGCTATCATTAGATTCAATCACTGTTGGTAGTGTGATTTATTGTAATGCTTTTTTTTTCTCAGTTGGTCAAAACAAAAGTGGCAGACATGATACTTGTTCAGATGGCATTTTCTGGTGAAAATTCTTATTTTGGTCATACTTCCAAGACGTAGTATCTGTGATTCTGAAGTACATTATCCACACTGGTGCGGTGAATGAATGACAGCCACACATACTCCTCAAAACATGAGAATTAATCAGCATACAGATGATAATTCTGCGAATAACTGCAATTGCAGGTTTCAAACAGACATGGTGACAAAGAGGCAAAATGTACACAGGCCTAAGTGATTTCTTATTGAAAGTAGATTGGACCCAGCAGCAAAACACACTTGTAGCCAATGAGCAGTAAGGGGCGGATACACTCATTGAGGAGGTGCCTGTGTTAGAGGGGTGTGACCCGTTTCTCAGAAATCGCTTATTGCACCTTTAATGTTTTTGTGCCAGGTTGGCCTATATATAGCCTACACTGCAGCCAAAAACAATTTGATATCATCAGCATATAGCACGAGGTTCTCAACTTTGCTAGCATATAGTACAAGTAACTCACGCTTGTAGACAAACTCTTAGTAATTGTAATAACTCCTCCAGACAGTATAAATACACTGTTGTCACATATTTTGATATGCGATTGCATTAACAAAAGTCCTTAAAAGCAAAAACAGTGATTTGCACAAAGCTAGTAGCTTGTTCCTTATTACCAGAAAAGATTCCCAGTGCAAAGACTATCTAGTAGGAATAATTATAAGAAGCTTTTGCGTTTCTGAAAGTTACAGCAGTCAGCCACGTCAGAATGTGCGTCACTACTGACGTCCACCACTAGATGGCAGAATCCCTCTGTCTTCAAACACGATGCACCAGTTTGCTGTCACAGTCACTACCCACTTCTCAACAATCACATCCCGCATTCAATAAACCTGTTTGTGATTTTCAGGTGCATCTCCAGGGATACGGTAATATGTGTGTCTATTTTTACCTGCTCCGCAGGAGTATCGATTAAATTGTGTTGTGGTTTAGTTAAAAAGTAATTAGATTAAATGGCTCCCTTCAAATAAAATCAGCTTAAAGTTCTATTATGTGATTTTCTATGTTAAAATACTTTTCCAGCTTGACGTTCAAAATCAACGGTAAGCAAGTGGTTTTTGTGATTTTATTAAATGATTGCTTTGTTTGTTTGTGCGTCACCAAATCGACACAGCAAATTAATTCAAATTAATTCAGATTAATTGTTCATCCCAAAATGAAAAAAAAACAAAAAAAAAGGGCAATTTTTAAAACATTTAAATAATATCGCTCTGTTAAAGGGATTGTTCACCCAAAAATTAAAGTTGTCATCATTTGCTCACCCTCAAGTTGTTCCAAACCTGTATGAATTTCTTTCTTGTGCAGAAAACACACACACACACACACACACACACACACACACACACACACACACACGTTGTGCTTCCATGTTTTATGGGGACATTCCATAGGCGTAAATCCCCCTACACTGCCACTGCCCCTAAACCTACCCATCACAGGAGACATGCTGCATTTTAACATTTTCAAAAAATGTCCCCACAAGGACAAGGATTTTGGATATTGCCATCTTTGTGGGGACATTTTGTACCCAGGGTTACCAGTCCACACACAAACACACACACACACACACACAAATAACCAAACAGTTGATTTGAAAGATGGCGAAACATACAATGGAAGTTAAAGGTAGGAGGTAAGAATTGTTTAAAAAACTTTTTTCCCAAATTTGTTTAAACTTTCTTTATATATCAATACATAATTAAAATGTAAGTACTCTGAAAAAGAAAGTATACAAATTGAGTGTCTGTAGACCTCTCACGACTGTTTTAAAGACAGCTCATTATTTCCATTCAACTCCACCTTCTCCCTTCTGGGCTCTTTCCAAAGCCACGCCCCCAGAACACATGAACATAACATCAGTAATACTGTGATTCATAACATAGGTATACGGTGTTTTGCATGTAAGAGTTTCCATGATGAAAGCATTGTTGACTCTGATGAGGACTACACTCCGGAGACAAGTACGGCATCGTCGGCTCGAGGGCAAGGCCGGGGTCGAGGGCGAAGCAGAGGAGGTCGTGCAAGAGGGCGGGCAACAGGTTCTGAGGAAGCAGAGGTGCGCATGTGGGCAGATCCTGAAGCAAAAGGGGTGGTAGCCATGATAGAGAGAGAGAGTGAGTCGCACAAGCCAATCACTTGATTCGTCCCAAACGAAAATAATGAGCAGTGTTTATTGCAGATTAAAAAGTCTAGAGTCACTCGATTGTTATACTCTCTTTTTCAGATTACTTACAATTTAATTATATATTGACATATAAAGAAAGTTTAATCAAATTTGGACGAAAGTGTTTTAGATCATTCTTACCTACCCTACCTTTAACTGTTTGGTTTACCAACATTCTTCAAAATATATTATTTTGTGTTCAGAAGAAGAAAGAAATTCATACAGGAGTAAAAAACAATGACACAACTTTCATTTTTGGGTGAACTATCCCTTTAAATCTCATTCGTTTGACATCAGTGAGTCTATATGCACAATTAGATTTGAGAGTTGTGGACAGACTTTTAATTTTTAGCTGAACTGTTTTATTGACATTAAATTGCTACAATGTTTTGGTCTGGCCCGCTGGCTTTTGTGGTGATTTGCACATAGGTTTCCCATTTTGCAGGGGCTGTGCTAAAAACTCTTTCTGTAGTGATTTGCCACTGACCTGTGTCCAATTTGTAGATGTCAGAATCGGATACTTTTTCACCCGTTTCATATCAAAGCAGCATCTGTTCCAATGCTTGCCTAAAAATATCACCCTTAATGGTTTCCTGATGCAACAGAAGCAAGGATGATGAAAACCTGCCTGACAGGAATATTACTAAAAAGTGTTGCCCTCTCTCCTTTTTTCTCTTTGATCGCAGTTTCTGTGAGGAATATCAGGGAAACCGGGCTTTCAGAGTCTTGTTTTCAGTCCTGGAAAAATATTTGCATTGCACTCTTGCAAGGGGCTTGTTTTTCTATAAAACTCTTTTTTTAAATTATTATTTATTTAAGGAGTACTGAGTGTTACTAATTTGCTAATTTGTCTCATTTAAGCATTGCTGTTTGATGTGAACAACCCTTGAGAAATGCATGCATGTTCTTTTGATCCTGTGCTTCAGGTGTTTGTAGTCTTTTGAGTGTTTTAAACTTTAATGAGTCATATCATACTGCTGAATATATCAGAATCTAAAGCAGATATCCCACACATCTCGGTGAATCAGCCGAGAATCCATCTGGAAAATTTGTTCTGCGTGTGTGACAGAGGGAGATGAAGCACCACCGTCGACGCTGCTGAGTCACCTGAAGTGTTGAAATGACACGGTTTTTACATGCAAAATATATTTTTAGACTTTCAGGATTATTTATACATGCACTTCATTTTGTGGACTGTTATGCTTTTTAACAAAAACCTTCCTGGACTGCAGGTTCAACCATGAATATACAAAGAATTGCAATGAAATGAAGGCAACAACACATTAAGGTATTATATTATATTTAAAATTGTATATATCTGCCTTACAAAACGCATGGCCTCATTTTCAGTAATTTTATTATCTCTTTTTTGTTTGGATATGAAACATATTAACAGAGTAATCCATTAGACACAGTTCAAAAGTTTTAGAAAGAAATCTATACTATCTTTTATTTAGCAAGGATGTACAGTACATCTGGAAAGTATTCACTGCGCTTCCCTTTTTCCACATTTTGTTATGTTACAGCCTTATTCCAAAATGAATTAAATTCATAATTGTTTTCCTCAATTCTACAAACAATACCCTATAATGACAATGTGAGAGAAGTTTGTTTGAAATCTTTGCAAATTCATAAAAACATAAAATAAAAAAAGACAAATCATGTTTATAAGTATTCACAGTAAATGGAAGAAGTTTGGAACCATCAGGACTCTTCCTAGACCTGTCAGCCCGGCCAAACTGAGTGATCGGGGGAGAAGCGCCTTAGTCAGGGAGGTGACCAAGAACCCAATGGTCACTCTGACAGAGCTCTGGTGTTTCTCTGTGGAGAGAGGAGAACCTTCCAGAAGAACAACCATCTCTGCAGCACTCCACCAACCAGACCTGTAGGGTAGTGCAGAGTGGCCAGACGGAAGCCACTCCTCAGTAAAAGGCTGCCTGGAGTTCGCCAAAAAGCACCTGAAGGACTCTCGGACCATGAGAAAAAAAAAGATCTGGTCTGATGAAACAAAGATTGAACTCTTTGCCCTGAATGACAAGCGTCCTATCTGGGTGAAACCAGGCACAGCTCATCACTTGGCAAATACCATCCCTACAGTGAAGCATGGTGGTGGCAGCATCATGCTGTGGGGATGTTCTTCAGTGGCAGGAACTGGGACACTAGTCAGTATTGAGGGAAAGATGAATGCAGCAATGTACAGAGACATCCTTGATGAAAACCTGCTCCAGAGCGCTCTGGATCTCAGACTGGGGCGAAGGTTCATCTTTCAACAGGACAACGACCTTAAGCACACAGCCAAGATAACAAAGGAGAGGCTATGGGACAACTGTGTGAATGTCCTTGAGTGGCCCAGCCAGAGCCCAGACTTGAACATGATTGAACATCTTTGCAGAGATCTGAAAATGGCTGTGCACCGACTCTGTTTAACTTTCAAATACAAATGAAGATTTTCTTTATGAAACCTGAGCGATTTCTGTCTCTCCATTTTTAAAGTCCATTCCTCTCAAACTTAAAAGATGCAAAAAATGTCATAAAGGCATAAGAATAACTAATTGAGTGGTCTAATTTAAAGTCTTAAGTCTTCAAGTCTTCTGAAGAGGCACAATAGCTTTATAATATGAATATATTTAACACGACGCGCATACTGTAGTAAACACGGATGTTCAAATGACTGAGTGACGCACGAAAACAACATGAGAGGGAATAAATGCAGATAGTTTAATTCTTGGATGAGCTAAACAGTTTGAGAGCTGTCATTTTGAAACTCTTTCTTGCGATTAGAACTGTGATTGATTGCATCTTCTGAAGTCCACGCGCTGCTCAGTTACTGGGATTTTCACGCACAACCATTTCTAGGGTTTACAAAGAATGGTGTGAAAAGGGAAAAACATCCAGTATGCGGCAGTCCTGTGCGCGAAAATGCCTGGTTGATGCTAGAGGTCAGAGGAGAATGGGCCGACTGATTCAAGCTGATAGAAGAGCAACTTTGACTTTGATCTCAACCCAATAGAGCATTTTTGGGATGTGGTGGAACAGGAGCTTCGTGTCCTGGATGTGCATCCCACAATTCTCCATCAACTGCAAGATGCTATAAGGGCCAACATTTCTAAAGAATGCTTTCAGCACCTTGTTGAATCAATGCCACGTAGAATTAAGGCAGTTCTGAAGGTGAAAGGGGGTCAAACACAGTATTAGTATGGTGTTCCTAATAATCTGTTTGGTGAGTGTATATCTCACATGAACATAAGTATTCACAGCCTTTGCTCAATGATTTGTATATATATATATATATATATATATATATATATATATATATATATATATAATTTTTATATATTTTTTTTACTGTATTATTTATCAAATAAATGCAACCTTGGTATAAGAGACTTATTTGTATTTACAGAGCCCAAACCTTTGAACATTAATGCACATGTGATATTTATTTAAGTTGTAACATTAACAATCTTGCTCCAACAGGTTGGTGGAATCTAGGTTAAATTACATATTGGTAGGTAAATAGGTCATTGGTGTGCAGCTCAGTGTCATGACCTGTATCTGAGATGAGATCACAATGAAAGATTATTTCCTATTTCTATGTATTAACTGGTTCAGTCTGTTGATGTCTATAGTTGCTTCAGCAGGTGTGGCCAAAAACAAACACAGATGGTCCAGTGCAATTATACTTTGCTGTCCATGCTATGCAGAGGATTCTTGCTTTAAATAAACAGAAATTAAATACTTTTTTATTTTCTTTTTTAATATACCCTGACATTCTGTTTATGCATTATAGTCACATATGTCTTCACAGACAATACTGTGTTTAAACTTATTTCTTAATTACATACATTTTTCTATCTCTATTAAACCTTTGACGATCACAGCGAACATTCAGATCTGCATTCTGATCCAGAGGGTCGCTGTCATGTACTGGTATGAAACGGCTTCACAAACAGTCTTTTTCAACCACACAGTAGCATATTTCTGTGATACAATAATTCATATAATTACTGGGATAAAAGTTTACATTTCATATATAAACACTGATATCTACAGAAGCTATCAAAATAGAGTAAATCACCTTTAGAAAGTAACGTGGTAGGTCAAATAACAATTGTATTAATTACATCATTACATCAGGTGGTGACAAGTGACTAAAAATATTTGTCATTGAATCATTCATTCAACGCTGATTCATCCAGTTATGGAGTGCTTGAATCATTAATTCAAAACTGATTAGTTAGATATTTTTAAATAGACTGCAGCAGTTTACATTTTGTCAGAAGCTCTAGTAAATTACAAGTTACTTTGTTGTTTGTCCAGAATTGTGGGATAATCGTAATGTCTTTTGAAACAAAAAAATGTGATTTCAGTTTATTTATATATATATATATATACAAGGAGAAGCTAAGAGAATATATAAATATATTCTCATATTTACATAAATGTGTATTTATGTACTGTATGTGTATACACCGATCAGGCATAACATTATGACCACTGACAGGTGAAGTGAATAACACTGATTATCGTTTCATCAAGGCACCTGTCAGTGGGTGGGAAAAGCTGATGTGTTAGAAGCAGGAACAATGAGCAAGTGTAAGGATTTGAGCGAGTTTGACAAGGGGCTAAATTGTAATGCCTAGATGACTGGTTCAGAACATCTCCAAAACTGCAGCTCTTGTGAGGTGTTCCCGGTCTGTAGTGGTCAGTATCTATCAAAAGTGCTCCAAGGAAGGAACAGTGGTGAACCGACAGGGTCAAGGGCGGCTAAGGCTCATTGATTAATGTGGGGAGCGAAGACTGGTCTGTGTCTGAGCAAACAGACGAGCTACTATAGCTCAAATTGCTTAAGAAGTTGTCAGAATACACATTGCATCACAGTTTGTTGCGTCAGGGTGCCCATGCTGACCCCTGTACACAGCTGAAAACACCAACAGTGGGCATCAGAACTGGACAACGGAGAAATGGAAGAAGGTGGCCTGGTCTGATGAATCATGTTTTCTTTTACATCACAAGGATGGCTGGGTGTGTGCACTATGGGAAGAAGTCAAGCTGGCGGAGGCAGTGTGATGCTTTGGGTAATGTTCTGCTGGGAAACCTTTGGTCAATGTTTGTGTAAATGTTATTTACATCTTAGGATCAGCAAGGAACAAACAGGAACTTTAGCAAGGAATCTACTTTCTTGTTGTTCCATTCAATTCTTAACTCTTTTGTGTGTGTGTGTGTGTGTGTGTGTGTGTGTGTGTGTGTGTGTGTGTGTGTGTGTGTGTGTGTGTGTGTGTGTGTACGTGTGTGTGTGTGTGTGTGTGTGTGTGTGTGTGTGTGTATGTGTGTGTGTGTGTGTGTGTGTGTGTGTGTGTGTGTGTGTGTGTGTGTGTGTGTGTGTGTGTGTGTGTGTGTGTGTGTGTGTGTGTGTGGACTGGTAATCCCTACGGTATGGGGACAAAATGTCCCCACAAAGATGGCAATATCCAAATTTTTGTCCTTGTGGGGACATTTTTTTGGTCCCCATGAGGAAAACATCTTATAAATCACACTAAGTGATTTTTGAAAAAGTAAAAATGCAGCATGTCTCCTGTGATGGGTAGGTTTAGGGGCAGGGGCAGTGTAGGGGGATAGAAAATACGGTTTGTACAGTATAAAATGCATTACGCCTATGGAATGTCCCCATAAAACATGGAAACACAACATGTGTGTGTGTGTGTGTGTGTGTGTGTGTTTGGTTTATGAAGTTCTTGATGTATTATTACAGGTTCTTCAGATTTCTGTCATGCATGGTTTCTGGTTCTTAAAATGACTAGATTCTCATATAAGAGAATTAAAAGGTAATTTTTAAATCAATTTGAATCTTTATTAAGACTAATTATAATTAGCTCTTTTTAGTAATACAAGTGTGAGGGAGGTGTGCTTGAGTAGCTGTTAAAAATCGTATTACTCAGTTCTCTCACATCTTAGAAGACATAATAGAGATGTCAAATATGCCTCATTTAAGTATCGAATTCGTCTCAGATGTTTGGATCATATCGGCTAAGTAGAATTTTTTTCTCAAAGTTATAAATAAAATATCATGGATCTAGGCTATTTCCGTGAGATTAAACTTACAATACATTTCTGAGTGAAAACCGTTTTAAGGTAAATCTTCCACCAAATTCGGTCACCAATCATTTGGTCTAGGAAGAAATAG
>CM040915.1:5045000-5160000 GCA_023029165.1 Gobiocypris rarus | reverse complement strand
TGGTAATCCCTACGGTATGGGGACAAAATGTCCCCACAAAGATGGCAATATCCAAATTTTTGTCCTTGTGGGGACATTTTTTGGTCCCCATGAGGAAAACATCTTATAAATCACACTAAGTGATGTTTTTGAAAAAGTAAAAATGCAGCATGTCTCCTGTGATGGGTAGGTTTAGGGGCAGGGGCAGTGTAGGGGATAGAAAATACGGTTTGTACAGTATAAAATGCATTACGCCTATGGAATGTCCCCATAAAACATGGAAACACAACAAGTGTGTGTGTGTGTGTGTGTGTGTGTGTGTGTGTGTGTGTGTGTGTGTGTGTGCAAAAGAAAGACCTAACGATACATGGATTGAGCTGGAATAGTCTAAAAAGAATTGATAGTGAATTTGTATAAGGGTTGTATTCGTTTGTATCTGTGTGCATTTGTTGGACAGAAAAGGAGAGCTAAAGAGCGACAGAGCAGGTCTCGATGTGTGTGTGAGAGAGTAACACACATACACACACAGAGAAAGTGAGACAGGGCTTGACTCTCTCCGACTGACTAGCCGTGAATAGCCCCCCTGTTATCTCTGCAGCACACAGACAGCAGCGCAGCAGGCGAGCCAGGCAGGTGCTGCACAAAAATAGCAGGTGTCTGTTCGGGTTAATACACATAGTCCTCCCTTCCCGTCTCTCCCGGGGTGAGCACCCTTCAGTGGGGTGCGGCAGCATCGTGGAGGCCCTCCTCCTTTACATGCACCGTAAGCTCGAGTGACCAAGGGTGACGTCTCGCTGTTGTCCGCAACTTGTTGCGCGTGACGACCGGCCGTGTCCTTTTTCGTGGTCTGCGGACCAAAGGATTGCTCTCATCTTTTCAACAATAAGGGAGGATTTAAAGCTCAAGGTGTTATTTGGATGTGTGCGCATCTGTGTTTGTGTGTTTTACTCTGTCCAGAGGATATATTTTATTGCTCTTTCATCACTAAGGAGAGTTAATTGAGTTACGTGTCATTTAAAGTCAGTGTGAAGAGGAAGTTGCGACAGGCTTTTCTTCCCGATTGTGACATATTTGAGAGAAACGGCTGCTAAAACAAGAACAAATGCAGAGCGGGACTTGGTTTTGTTAATAGGGAATTGATTGATTTATTGTGGTTTGCTATTGGTAGATCTCATGTGAGTGACAGGTTGCCCCGCCCTCGTGCCAATAAACACATCATCAGAGAAGAAGAGATGTCGCTGCAAGAGGGAGGGGAGTTATTTTGATTGAAGATTACGGTGGCATATGAATTAAATAAACATGAAAATAAAAATTGTCCGTTTTGATTTCATGGTGACTTTAAGTATCAAGCAGCTTTGTGTCATAAGTCCCAATAAAAATAGGCACAAATGAGACGGCTGTTGATGCACTGAACTTTTGGGATATAGTGTAGATCATTTAATTTGAGAAGAATTTAATGAGAAATTTGATATGTTTTAATTGTTAAATGGATCTCTTTTGACAGCTTAAAGGAAACCAACCCAGTCTTATTGAAAAAAAAAACATGCCTGTGGCAACATTTGTGCAAAATTACACTGAAAAATAGTTGGTGTAGAAACAGTTTTCTCAGAAATTTCTAGTCTGAAATAAATTGCAAGAAAGCAGCACATTGAATTAAACATGGAATTTTGAAGTAGCAAGAACTGAAATAGTATTTTCTTGTTAAATGTACTCCAGTAATCTTTGTTTTACAATTTTTTTTTACAGTGTAGTTTGCAAAAGGCAAAGGGTTTTTTAGGTTAACATAATTATTATTCAAGGATATGTGCAAAAATAAGTCTATATTATTTGACAGTCTGTCCCGCAATCATAATTTCAGTGAACAGGAATAGAATTTAAGCATTGCACTTCCTCTAGGGTTTATTTCAGCTGGAAACTGCAGTGAATTGTATGTATAGTTAAGTTTTGGGTGGTTTGCCGAAATGAAGAAAAGTATGTTTCATCTCAATACTTCCCAAGAGAAGCAAATGAGATATTAAAGACATGTCATTAGATTCCTCCTTCTGAAAACTTCACTATTGTAGTTTGAAGTCTTCATTTGCTCTCCATTTAATCTTATTGCTGTCTAGGAGTAGTTTTGAAATTCATAACTTTCTCCCTCTGAACACTTCAGTCATTTTTAAGTTGAAATAAAGTACAGCTGTTTTCTGTTCCATTGCTAGTTATATTTTAGATACTCTTGCTTTCAAATCCAATATGTTCCAGATCGTGTCAGAGGCCACGAATGAACTGATATTAAATCATTAAGTATTGACAGACTAGAGTCAGAGGGAGAGATACAGAATTATGGGAGTACATCAAACACATTTAGAGAAAATTCATTTGGCAGTTTATTGATCCTGAAAGGCTTCATTGGTCTCACTATTTCCTTGAAATACCGCAATTGGTTAACTGCAAGCCAGCGATATTTTCCCTGACAAGAATTTAGGCATTTGGCTTTGTGATCTTGTTCAAAATTCGCAGTACGCTTGTGTACAATGGAGTGCATCACATCCAATTGATAATCTTAAAACAGTATCCTACTCGCCTGTGCGGTTGAGAGAGCTTCAATTATCTCTATGTGCCGTTTGAAAGTTCACACGGGTCACCTTGAGTCATCTGTGGCACTAACAGTGAGCTGAATGTGAGCTAACAAGCTCCGCAGACATGGACAATTCAAGCCAGTCACAGAGTAAAACCATAACATCATACCATATCATATAATATAACAGAGCGCACGAGAATCCACAGAAAGAAACTGCCGGAACTGGCGGTTAGCACTTTCCTGACAGGAAATGAAAATACGTTTTCAACAAATTAGGCTTGTGAATGACAACGTTGCCCAGGACAATTAACTACCTACACATTTGCATCTGCTGTGAATGTTGTTGGATAATGAAGGTAAAACCTGTGTCTGATGGTTTTCTAGCTGGTACAAGATGAATCATTAGCTGGTCCAAATTGGTTTAGGTAATTGATCTTCATCTTTTATTTCCTTTGTTCTTCATTGCAAAAACATTGGTTACACTTTAGATTAGGGTCCAATTACCACTATTAACTAACTATTAACTATGACTTTTGCCTCAATAAACTCCTACTTCTTATTAATAGTTAGTAAGGTAGTTGTTACGTTTAGGAATTAGGTAGGATTTGGGATGTAGATTATGGTCATGCAGAATAAGGCATTAATATGTGCTTTATAAGTATGAATAAACGGCCAATATCCTAGTAATATGCATGCTAATAAGCAACTTGTTAATAGCGAGAATGGACCCTAAACTAAAGTGTTACCAAAACATTTTATTTTTCAGTATTTTGGCTTGTTTTGTGGTAAAAGATCCTTAAATTCTGTCATCAAAAAAATATTTTGAAAAATGCAAAACGTTGTTGTCCATAGATTGCAAGTCAATGGATTTCCAAAGTTTTCTGAGCCTGAAACATTCTTTGAAATGTTGTGCTAAGCAGAAAAACGTACATTTGAGGGTGATCTACACTGTGACTAAAACATATATTGGCTCAACCCCAAAAATTAACGCAACAGTTAAGACAAAAAGTTCAAAAGTTATGACAACTTCAAATGAGATTTTTCACACAGCAAATTAGAATGAGTTAGAGGAACTTAATAATAATCTGTAACATCAACACACATTTTTAAGTTGATAAAAAAAAAATGAAGTCGCTCCAAATTAACTTCCTCTTTTCAAGAAACAGCTGTAAACGCATATTTTTGGCAACACTTGACCCATTTATACTAACACCTACTAATCTCTATCTATCTATCTATCTATCTATCTATCTATCTATCTATCTATCTATCTATCTATCTATCTATCTATCTATCTATCTATCTATCTATCTATCTATCTATCATCTATCTATCATCTATCTATCTATCTATCTATCTATCTATCTATCTATCTATCTATCTATCTATCTATCTATCTATCTATCTATCTATCTATCTATCTATCTATCATCTATCTATCATCTATCTATCTATCTATCTATCTATCTATCTATCTATCTATCTATCTATCTATCTATCTATCTATCATCTATCTATCTATCTATCTATCTATCTATCTATCTATCTATCTATCTATCTATCTATCTATCTATCTATCTATCTATCTATCTATCTATCTATCTATCTATCTATCTATCTATCTATCTATCTATCTATCTAATAAAATGTGTACTGTGCTGGACTAACTGGGACTGACCACCGCACTTGCATGTTGTTGTTGCCCTCTTGTTGGTTGGATTTCCTATGCTCTCCTCATTTGTAAGTCACTTTGGATAAAAGTGCTAAATTATTAAATGTAAATGTAACTACTTAAGTTGTAGCTCTGGAACCAATTAATCTTATATATTTCAGTTCAAATCTTAGAGCATGCTAAATGTAACTTATTTAACATTGATATTTAATGTACAAATAAGATGTTACTTGTCACTGGCATTAGCGCAGTCATTGTGCATAGAGTCAATGTAGTGTTTCCCTTCATGTCATCTCCAAAGCATTCTGGGAACTAGAAATCCACTACCCAATTTTATCCAAAAGTGCTGCTTTTTCAGGATGCTTTAATCAATAGAAAGAAAAAATGAAAAAATACATATTTTGTAACATTATAAATTCATTTTTTACTTCCTAGCTGTAAAAAAAGTACACAATTCTTTAAAAAGAAAAGCAAAGCTTATTGACCCCAAATGTTGGAGCATTAGTAAATATCTTAAACCAATGTCTTACTTCATTGGTAGACTGTTTTATCTTGTATTGAGCATAAATCCAATAATGGTGAGGCTTATGCATAAAAAACTAAAACCTATTTACTAATGGTGAAAGAAAAACATTATCTGAAAACACATCTTGGTAAGTCTTGAATTAAATTCATTTATTTTCTGCTAAAGGTGTGGGTTATATGACAGGCTATTAACACAGCGAGATGAGAGGAAGCTCTTGAAACGTATCATGTTCTGAGCGCTGTGTATTCCCCAAAGCTCCACCACATAAAAGAGTGCATACAGGCCTGTGAAATCAAATAGACACAATTGGTCATAAGGGGCTCATTTAAAAGCAGTTAGCCACCAATTAGCTCTTAAATTTCATCAGCAGTTAAACACACAATGTTCCAGAATTAGCCTCCCCAAACTCTTACAAACTCTTTATTTGTGCTCCAGAAAACTTTCATTGAAATATCACCCTGTAGGTCTATGTTTTTAATCGTTTATTTTCAAAACCCACAATAATCTAGGCTACATCTAGCTCATCTCAGCGCTATGTGCTATCATTGTGTTTTGACCAGTGAGGGATTTGCAGCGCTCTCATAATGTTTTGTGGTGAACAAGGAGACCGTAACAGCCTGTGTAACTCTCACCTCCCTCTTTTTGGAATATAAATTCATGGCATGCGGCTGGCTGGCGTTGGGTAAACAAATAAAATGCTGTTAAAAGTAACCGAGTGCTAGCACTGATGCGAAGCGAAATATTACTCCCTCGCTTTGACTTCCCAGGGTGGCTCTATTGACATCAGCATGCCCAAAACCACAGGTTTCAAATAGTTTTTTGGGTTTAACCTATCAGGATGTTTCTTTGCTGTTCATATATGACTGTATATGTTCAAAAGGTGTGTGGGACATTTTTGAATAGATTTCACTGCTAAAGAGCAAAATGGAATAATTTGATATTCTATATTGTACATATTGTTTTATTGAAATGCTTGACAGGGAGGTTATTTAGGGTGATGCTATGGGATGAGCAAAAAAATGGCATCCCAAAGGAAAATGTTATTTCTATACTGCTTATATTATTTACGTTTATAATAATAAAAAAAAGGTAAATAAATGCATATTTAATTTTTCTGTGTCTATGTTATTCAGATAAAGTACACCACACCTGCAGATTGACATTTTGAGGTAATCATTCATCATAGTAACATGGCTTGTTTTAAGTTGAGCTATAAATATAATTAAAGTGTGAGTCAATGGGAACGCACAGCTCTGAAAGCACAAGCGCTGCGTGCAAACTACCCCAAATGAAGTTTTAATGTTCAGCATTACACCCTGAAGGTCAACACACAGTTGTCTTCATTAAAATTAGCCAGACTAAATCATATTACCAGTGCTGATGCCGCTCTCTCTCCCATTGTGGTCTTTGATCTTGAAATTAGCTGATGATAAATAAAATGAAGCCCATTCTGTTGCTTTCATTGACGCAAACTCTGTTGAATTTAAACAAATGAAAACAAACCATATGGAAAATTGCTTCCATCATGTTTGAAAACAGTCTTATCAGAATATATTTTTTAAGCTTGTGTATATTTTTTAGTTAAAGCTGTCAAGTTATTAAGCAGCGTCTCATGTAGGTTCTTTTGTGCTTTATATAATGACCACTAAGAGGTACTATAGGCATATGTTTTCTTTGATTGGTTTTCCCTGAAGAGATATACATTGTTGTTGAAACCAATACTAATAGAGTGACACACATTGCGTTTTACCGTGAAATGATAGTTCCGTCTTTATTAAAATCAACACATTAATGATTATTTTACCCGTAACCCACCCTCAATTTTTAGAATGTTATTTTTGTATTACTTGACCCTCGGACCCTGATTTCTCTCAACACGAGGACACAAGAGCTGTCAGTCAATAAATATGTAAGCAAAGTAACTTGTATTACTTATTTAAGTAGATTTTTAGTCGTAAATTTAAAACCAATGTGTTACTTTACTCGCTACTTGAAAAAAGTAATCAGATTACTTAACTCGTGTTACTTGTAATGAGTTACCCCCAACACTGTGTACATGTATTCATACAACAATTTGTATAATTAATAACTAGTGCTGGGAAGTCATCCAAAATAAAAGTTTGTGTTTACTTAATATATGTGTGTTTACTGTTTATAATTATAATACATATTAAATACACACACATGCATGTATATATTTCAGATTTTTTAAAAATATTTATATATAAAATATTTATATTTATATATTAGATAAATTATATAAATATATATATATACAGTATATACATGCAAATATTTCTTAAATATATACATGAAGGAGTGTGTATTTATATATACATAATAATTATACACAGTACACCCGTATTATGTGAACACAAACTTTTATTTGGATGCGATTAATCACGATTAATTGATTGCCCAGCACTATTAATAACAAACACATTAGGCAATAAGGAATGTTCTATTTTTGTGGAATTTGTAGGTGATACATACAAGCTGACAGTGTCGTGAGGGAGTGTCTATCAAAGGCAATGTTTGTGACATTGTTGAGCTCTCTTTTGAAACTCTGACATGAGATTAATCTATTCTTTTTCTCAGTTGCTGTTGGAGACTAGAACAGAAGTCTCTTTTTGTTCTCTGTTTACCTCATTTCTATGCATTTCTTATATGGGGCATCACAAGTATCACAATTTTCTCTGTCAGATAATGCAACTTTCTTGTCATAAACATTTGAGTTGTTTTCCCTGCAGTTGCTCTTGATATGTTAATGCATGCTGAGTATAGCTACATTACCCAGTTATGACATGGACATGCGGGATGCTGGATGCCCCACCATGCTATTGTACAGCTTTTGGAAATGGGTTAATGCCCCTTTGAAATGCGCCTGCAATGTGGCAGTATCTGCGAAGAAGTAGATCACACAAGCTCGGCTGGAGAGGGGCATCAATCCCCTGACCTGCTCCCCGAGACACCAGACATGCAGACGGCGGGGGGTTATTCTTCAGAGCGCACATGGCAGAGGAAAAGAAAGAGCGAAAAACTAACTTGGGTCGCTTTGATTCCAGTGTCAGTTCTGAAGCCATAACTTGATTAATGAGACTCGGTTGAATGGGCCTTTGAAAATAAATGTCTTGAAATTCATCTTTTAGTTGTCAGATGTCACAGGAGTGTTTAGCTTCCTGACCCCCCCGATGGGGATGAATAAAGTGAGAAGAATTAAGACTTTCAGAAGTGTGTGATGTTGTTTAAGTGGCGAGGAACACAGGAACATCTCCGAGGAACAGTGCACAATGTGATTTTGGAGAAGGTTGCGATAAATTTCTAGCTTTCTCTCACAAACAGTCTTTTTGTTATCCCTTTGTTCTCATGTTTCAGGCATTTTGCATTGCTTCATTCTTTTCATTTCTCCCTGTGGTGCATGATGGGAAATTTGTCAGGGGCAGTCAACTCTGCAAATAGACTGCTTGCAATTCATTTTCAGTTTAAATGGTAAAATCAACACAGTAGGACAAAGCAGAACCATCCATAACATCCCATCTCTTGTCAACAAAAGGCACCAGAGCGTATCCATGAACTGCCATTTGATGTTTTAAAGTGGTCATATGGTACATTTTACTATTTTTATTTTCTCTGAGGTCAACTTATAATGTTAGTAAAGTTAGTTAAATGGCAAAAACATTCATTATTAATATATATAATGTACAATACCATTCAAAAGTTTGGTCTCACATGCTTACCAAGACTGCATTTATTTTATCAAAAATACTGTAAAAACTGTATTTCAATTTAAAATCCCTATACATGACATTTCAAAATTAAAATTAGGTTGCGAATTTGGTTTCATGTTCACTTTAAAGTGATAGTTCACGCAAAAATGAAAATCCTGTCATTAATTTCTCACCCTCATGTCACTACAAACCCGTAAGCCTTTCGTTCATCTTCAGAACACAAATTAAGATCTTTTTAATCTTTTTGTCCCTCCATTGACAAACTACAGAACTACCACTTTGACTCATCAAAAAGTTCATAAAGAGATCATAAAAGTAATACATATGAATTGAGCGGTTTAGTCAAAATTGAACTGATGAACTGATTTAATTTAGTCTTTTATTCACATAAAAACATTGATCAGCGAACATAAACAGAAGCTCAACCGATCCTGCTTGACGCGAGAGAACAAACCTCATTGCTGAAGCTCATATGAGAATGAACCTCATTGGTTTTTGCTGAAGCTCAAACGTGCTGCGTAACATGAGAATGAACCTCATTGGTTCTTGCTGAAGCTCAAACGTGCTGCGTAACACAAGAATGAACCTCATTGGTTCTTGCAAAAGCTCAAACGTGCTGCGTAACACAAGAATGAACCTCATTGGTTCTTGCTGAAGCTCAAACGTGCTGCGTAACACGAGAATGAATCTCATTGGTTCTTGCCGAAGCTCAAACGTGCTGCGTAACACGAGAATGAACACGCTGAATTCATATGGATTAGTTTTACAATATCCTAACTTTTTGAAGCATCAAAGTGGTAGTTGCGTAGCTGTTAATGGAGAGACAGAAATCTCTCAGATTTTATCAAAAAGATCTTCATATTGTGTTCTGAAAATGACATTAATGACAGGATTTTCATTTTTGGGTGAACTACCCCTTTAAATTCAACAGAGCAGATGACATAAGTTGAAGCACTGCCATGTACTGTGTAAGATTTTTTATCTGTTCATTTTTAAGCAAGGTCAGCGTGTCCATATTCATTTGAAATTCACAGAGGAGGTAGACATAACCTTGGAATTGTTAGATGGTTTTGCGGGAATCTAACACATATCTCAAAGGAGTCTGAGTGATTATTAAACTTCCATCTAATTAAAAGAGATATGTCAGTGAAAGACCCCATACAGACCCATTCCTTTAATTTGAGCCGAATTCATTAAAAGAAAAGCCATTTATATGATTGAATCAGGCTTTTTGTACAGCCTGCTTCCATTTGCTACCAGCTTCCTTTCCAGCTAATGGAAGAAAAGCAGCCTGTCTTACACACGTCACTTGCTGTGTGGCATCTTGGACCACATTAAATAGTGATTATGCTGTATTTGATCATTTATCAATTAATATTTTTATGCAAATCATTTTCATCATCCATGCAGCTGCATTTTCAGCATTTAAAATTTGCCTGGTACACGCTTAAAAATAAATGTTCCAAAAAGGAATCTTCCCAGCAATTCCATAGATCCATTTTGGGTTCCGTAAAGAACCTTTCAGGGAACAGAAAGAACCTTTTTTTTTTCTTACACTCTTAAAAATAAAGGTTTATTATTGGCAAACAGAGGAATGTTTTCATAGTTCCTATATCTATTGGCGGAAGTACTCGCACTAAAGGAACTAAGGCACTGAAGGAAAAGTCACACCCCTTACCATAACCACGAGTTTCGACACGCTACCAACGCAACTCCACTAGGCCCTCCCCCTTTATTTTGCTAATGCCATTGGTGGGAATTATTTAAATGAGGAATATGTGATTTGTTCATTCCCAGAAGAAAACTCAAGAAGACTTTCAGCGTTTCAGGGAGTTCAGAAACACTGATATACAGAATGTTCAGTTATGCAGCCACCCAAAACACCCTAGCAACCACATAGCAATGTAACAAAACCATTGAAAACACCCAAGCATGGGTGCAAATTAAGGGGAAACTACCAACTAACACCCTAACATCATGTCAATGACTATTGCATAAAGACAAGCACCACTCACACTCTCTTCAGAAAATGTAATATTCTCATAACCAACCTCTGCCCAAGCTGTCATTTGATTGGCCGGTAATGTGTTTGGTATGGGCTCATTAATCATTTCATCCGTCTGATGTGTTTTAGTGTGCAGGTGGTTTGTAATCAGAACATTTAATCAAGTCTCTCTCTTTCTCTGTATTTTTGAACGTCTCTAGCACAGCTCTAATGCTAGTGCCTGCTGCATTGATTCAACCTATACGTTCTGGTTACCAATTCATTTAGCCGATGGCAAGTCTCCTGGGGTTTGGAACCGCATCTACACTGGTCATCAGTCTCCCCCTCGATCCCTGCGGTCTATGCTAATGTCTGCCCATTGAAGGCAGGGTCCTTGGAGAATTGCATAATCTGACATCTGTACGTTAACCTCTGCTTTGAATTTCCTCCCCTGTCTTCTTGACGACTGATGAGGTGTTTGCTGTGTCTCATTACATCACGTCATTCATGTTGAGAATCAGTATAAGGTGAACACAAATTTGGACACTAGCAAGGGGCCTTGATTCATTAAACACTGGTGTACTGATAACACTGTTACAAGGTTTTGCAACATAGCATAAATGATTTTAGCTTCATTGTAGCTGTTACAAATACTGTGAGATTTTGAAATATATGCTTGTTACCGTTTTTGAGGACTCTTTTATGTTACTGGCAAGAATATACACAATGTATCAGTGCATTTAATACATATATATATGTGTGTGTGTGTGTGTGTGTGTGTATATAAAAATATGTATTTATTTAGTATATGTATGTAGTGTGTGTGTGTGTGTGTGTGTGTGTGTGTGTGTGTGTGTGTGTGTGTGTGTGTGTGTGTGTGTGTGTGTGTGTGTGTGTGTGTGTGTGTGTGTGTGTGTGTGTGTGTGTGTGGACTGGTAATCCCTACGTTATGGGGACAAAATGTCCCCACAAAGATGGCAATATCAAAATCCTTGTCCTTGTGGGGACATTTTTGGTCCCCATGAGGAAAACATCTTATAAATCACACTAAGTGATATTTTTGAAAATGTAAAAATGCAGCATGTCTCCTGTGATGGGTAGGTTTAGGGGCAGGGGCAGTGTAGGGGATAGAATATACGGTTTGTACAGTATAAAATGCATTACGCCTATGGAATGTCCCCATAAAACATGGAAACACAACATGTGTGTGTGTGTGTGTGTGTGTGTGTGTGTGTGTGTGTGTGTGTGTGTGTGTGTATGAAATATTTGCATGCATTTGCTGTATTTATATAATTTAAATTATATATAAATATACTATATATTTAAATATAAAAAAATTCTTACATATATACATGAATTTGTGTGTATTCAAATATACATAATACACTCACACATATTCACACACATGTATTATGTAAACACAAACTTTTATTTTGGATGCAATTAAATTAAATACAATAAAAAACATTTTGACGACTTGAAAGACTTTGATGACTTTATTTATAAATGTAAAACTCCTAAAAAAACAAACCAAAAATATGATGTAATAAAAAACTGATAAAAAAAGAAAACAGTTTTGTTGATTACAATTATTATGCTTTGCCACAAAAAATATATTTAATAAAATATATTTCTTTGTGAACAATAACAATAATTATAATAATTAATTATAATCAACAATGAAATATAAAAAGCATTTTAAATAAGTTAAAACAATTTAAATATGTTTTTTCTCACATCATATTTTTGTTGTTTGTTTGTTTATGAGTTCTAAGCACATTGTGGGTATTTTTAGTGAGTATTTCAGCACATTGGAAAATCCTAAAAATGTACTACTAAACTATAGTGAGTGTATTGAGACACACCTCTTGTTTGAAACACTCTCTAGAATGGCCCACCGCTTGTGTATAGGCACATTAGCAGGAAACTGTAAGGAGTCAGGCTTTTTCTCAGCACGTGTGTGTGTGTGCCAGCGAGCCGGAGCTTAACCTCAGCCTCTATCTTTCAGCCCTTTGCAAAGACCAGCAGTGGTGCGCTTGTTGATAACACTGCCATTTTCAGCACTGCTGACCTCACAAAGTTTCCTTGGCCCAGACATCATTCTCTCTCTCTTTCTTTCCTGTTCTTTAGCTTTGCTTCTTTTTAACCTTTAAACGGATGCTGAGGCTGCTGCTGTTGATTTGTGCTGTAAATGGAGCGTTTCAGACTCCACTGTTTGGGGGAAATGACAAATGCGTCCTCCGATCACACCTCCAGAATTCAGTCTATAGATGCATTCGAAAAGATCATCAATCATTTTTACTTGTTATGAGAGTTAGAACAAAACATGCAAGCATTATTGCCTGTTTAATGTGTTTTATTACTCAATTTGGCTGTGAGCTTGTTGTTAAAAATGAGAGTCTTTGTGAGTTTTTAGGCTGTTATTGTTGTTGTTAATATGCCATTGTGATTTTTCCTGCAGAATGTTCTTCACAATAGTAGCATGAATTATTCTGCTTTGTTTACACTGTGACTGGGGATTAGTTTATTGCTAACACTTTACAATAAGGTGTAATTTGTTAACATTAACTAACATGAACTAACAATGAGCAATACATTTGTTACAGTATGTATTAATCTTTGTTAATGTTAGTTAATTAAAATACCGCTGTTCATTATTTGTTCATGTTAGTTCACAGTTAACACAGTTAACTAATGAAACCTTATTGTAAAGTGTTACAGATTTATTAAAACCCAGTCAGAAAACCCACCTTTTTCAAACTAAACTGCTGGAAAATATGATTATGAACTTTTATAACTTTCTAATGTCAAAAATGTGTCAAGAACACAATTTGCCCATTAAAAACAAAAGTATTAAAAGGAACATTTTACCTTTATATTGCATATTTATTTGTGTATTTATTTTTATTACACAGTATTTATTTAAAGCAAAAATGTATGTAATAGAATCCAAAATTAAGTAATCGTTAATTTTAAAATGATGAACTTGTTAGTGTATTGTAAGTCAAGGTTTAACATACCATTTTTCAATATCACTTAAAATTAAACAAAAATCTGTCCGCAAGTGCATTTGCTATTTACACAAAATAGCACTGGATGTGAAAATGATAACTGCATTGGACTGAAACTATAGCTAAAAACATTTGCGTCATGCCCAGCGCCGGATTGCACCGGGTGTATGATAGGTCCCTATCAGTTATAAAAACAGCAATAGCAATGCATTAAACACTACTAAATCTCTCAATTAATCTTGCACACAAAAAAAAATATATATATATATATAACACTTAATTTTAGCATTTATCCTTTCAAGTGTCATGGCTAAGCATGCTGGGAAATAGAAAAGCCCAGTTTCAGTTAAATTTAAGTTTGTCTAAATTTATATTACTTAAATGTGTTAGTTTTGTGAACTCAAAAGAAAAAGAATGTTCTAACTACTCATAAAAGTTCATTTGATTGAACTAATTTGTTTAATTTAAGTTTACCCTACTCAAACCATTACATGTATTGAATGCTTACTTTAAAAGAGCAAGGAAAATTGTGTTTTCTATATTATGACCCCTATAAAGTCCAGCTCAAAGTCAAGTGTTTGGGAGAAACTTTCAGGCTGTGTAGAACGTTATGCAGGGAAAATGTCAAGAGTATGGATCTAATACAGATTGTCCCCATCATCTGTAATGCTGTAGCACGGCTCCCGCTCTTCTTAAACAGGATATGATGGATTTGTTTACAGTGGTGTCTCGCTGTGATAAGACTGCCGTCAGTCTCCGTTATCCTGGCATTCACTCTCCATGCGTGTCGATGATCTCAGCTCTTTCTAGCTTTCCTTCATCTCCGGATCCTGACAGATCCTTTACATGTCACTCTGTCTGTGGTTTATGTCTCTGAAGAAGCAATCAGAGAAGTCAATTTGGTTTTTGTTTTCTTGGCAAATGTTTAGGTTGTTGTTTTTTTGGAGGGGGGTTTCAAAAAGAAAGATTGAATGTTTATCTTTCTATCAGATTAAAGCTTATTACACCCCTGACAGTCGGAGCAGGGACTGTTTTCCATGAAACAGACTCCTTTAAGACCTTTTCACTCTTCTTGAAATTGACATGTTTATCTGACTCTCTTAACAAAGTCTAGCTGAATGCAGCCCTAATGCAAGATTAATGGATGATGTTTATTGATCCCACAGGAGAAATTCATAGACATTCTAACTACACTGATTTCTGAGAGTCTGGAGTATACCCAATTGAATATATATATATATATATATATATATATATATATATATATATATATATATATATATATATATATATATATATATATATATATATATAATAAAATAAAATATATTTTTTTAATGTTTTAAAAAAAGTCTTGGTAACACTTTATTTTAAGGTGATGTAGTTACACGTCACAACATGTACTTACTAAAGTAATAACAGTAAATTATGCATAATTACAATTAACTAACACTAAACCAAACCCTAGACATAACTCTAAGAACATGTAGTTAATTACAGTATTTGAGTAAGTACAATGTAACTACGTCACCTTAAAATAAAGTGTAACCGAAATCTCTTATGGTCACCAAGGCTGCATTTATTAGATAAAAAACAAAAACAAAAAACAGCAAAGACTGAAATATTGTGAAATATTATTTTTGTTTAAAATATGGTGTTTTGGTAAACATTTCGTATTATTATCAGTGTTGAAAACTGCTGTGCTGCTTAATATTATTGTGAATTAAAAATTTTTAGTTTTTTTTATTAATTGACACTTCAAAAGAACAGCAGTAATATATTAAAATATATATAATTTGTATGCAGTGCACTCAAATTCACATAATTTCTTATTTACAATTTAATCCACACTGCATTAGCATGGCTAAGCTAGCTTTAGTTTTGTGAATTGGATTTACCTCCCAAACTTATCACACAAAGAAAAATGCATTTGTGTGCACATATGAAGCACTTTGACCTAAAATGTTTACTCGAAATAATTTAAATAATTTAACAACACATGTCAGTTAAAGCTTACGTGACATGCTGGTAAACAAATAAAATATGTAGTCTTTTTTAGTGTTTTTATTTTAATAGTATTTATTTTTCTTTAATTTTACACATTATGATTTAATTAATAATAAGCTTTTCATCAACAAACCCCTGCACAAACCCCAATTTGGGAAACCCTGTCATAACATGAAATGTTTAATGTACTTCATGTTGTTAACAAATAATTAAATATATTTTCCTTATGGTATGAAATAATATGCTGAAGTGCCTTGAAATGTGTAGCATTATTCAATGTGTTGACGTAATTTCCACTGAAACAGGAAGACAATGCGGGACAAATCAAACAGCTCCTCCCCTTCTTTAAAATAGCCAATAGCGTTGACTTTATATCAAAGCTCGGAGCCGTTGAGCTCCTGCAGTTTCCTCCAAATATCACTTTGTTATTTCCACCATTATCACTTTAAAATACAGCATACAGAATTCAAATGGGTCCGTTATGTTTTCTGGTATGCGTTGAGTCGCGCGTATGATCCGCTCCGTGCTATCGTGTCTCTGGACCGGAGCTGTGGCGGTTCACGAGTCACTAATGTGAAACCAGACTTCATTCGCCCCAATTGAAAGCATATTCTAGCCCCAATATCAGGGGTGGCAAACTCCGGTCCTGGAGAGCCTCAGTCCTGCAAAGTTCAGCTCCAACGCTGATCAAACTCACCTGCCTGTAGCTTTCTAGTAACCCTTCAGACCTCGATTACCTTGTTCAGGTGTGTTTGATTAGGGTTGAAGCAAAACTATGCAGGACTGTGGCTCTCCAGGAATGACGTTCACCAACCCTGCCCTATATAGTTCACTCACATGTGACATTCACTATGTAGAAAATTGTAATTGTGTGAACAATTGACTGATTTTAGCCACAGCTTCAGCGTCTATTTATAATGTAGGGGGCGGGACGCTTTAGATTCTAGAGAGCATTTGATTGGACAGAACTTACTGTTTTACAGTTTTACAGTTAAAATTGCACTTATTTTTTACAGTGTAGGTGAATGAATGGATGAACCTCATTACGTCACCGTGGTAAACACACAGGTGCCAGTAAAAACAGCGTGTGTCTGGTCGGGGCTGGAGGGAGGCGTTTGCTAAATGCAGTTCACCATCTGCTTCCTCCTCATTCTCCTGGCAAACTGCTGCGGTTGTGTGAAACTTCAGAATATCAGAAGCATTTAGCACCTTATACTTCCTGTTTATTTTCCGTGTTTACGGTGTGAAATAGTTATTGTAAACGCGTTATTGTGCGCAGCCAATATTTATGAAGTGTTGCAAAGTCACTTCCACCTACCATTGTCATAATTAAAGCGGATTTTCCCGCACACTCCGACTGGGCTGTTGGCACGACAGTTGTTAAAATCAATGGTACTTGTTATAGGCAAGACTTTTTTTTTTCTCGCATTAAAAGAGGAAACCTAATATGAACATCAGCCTATAAGCCATAAATGACAGTGGGGACATGAATTTCATCCCTCGCATGTTTTAAAGACCTCCTGTGGGGACTAGTCACCTTCACAGTGGAACACACTGGCTAAATTTAGCCTCATTAAACGGGATTATACACACAGAAATGTCAGCGTCTGAGGAGCTTTTTTGTCCATAATGCTTTTCAGCAGCACCAGAGGATGCTGGTTACAGAGGTGGGGCCGGACGCAGGAAAGACAATTCTTCGTTCATTATCATCCCTTCTGCAACATGGGTGTTTCATCATTGGTTTTTGCTTTGATTACATTTTTTCTGCATGAGGGATTATGGACGGATTAAGTTTAGCACTTCAAATGGTGCCGTGCGGCTCGGAGAGCATATGTGCGATGCTGTAGAGAAGAAGAGAGAGAGCGAGAGAAACCTGGCAAGGTGTCAGACTGTAAATGCCAGCTTGTTCATAATATCTGTTTGAGGCAAGGCTGTTTTAGTTTCAGCATGCACAGACAGCTTCTCTTTCATGATTTTTATTGTCACATTCATAAACGGGCTACAGTTTCCCAGGCCTCTGTGTTCATTAAAACACTGTTTCATTTAGGCCTGTGAAGGCTTTCATTCATCCCGGCTGTCGTAAGAAACGTCAAATACAGTTACTTGTCGTCGCCTCCATCGCACAACTGATGCAGTCCCTTTAAAAGTGACTTATGAAAAAACTGCATTTTCCTACTTCTTTTAAAATAAGATATAAAGTGTGTAGACAAACTTCAAGAACTCAAAGTTCCCTAACGAGACCTGAAAGATGTTTTTCAACTTTGTTGCAAAATCATATCATTCAAAATATTTTTAACAGTTGTGACAGATTTAATATATGAGAGCACACATTCACACATGAACTCATATTCAATGTTCCACTACTTGACGCGTCCTGATGAACGAAACAGTGAATTGAATTAATTAAATTAATAAATGAATTAAATGTTAAGGTTCCTTCTATATTATAGTATTTGTTTTAATCTTTATTTTTGTGTTATTGAACCATTTCCATCATTTTCATTTCCTTTTTTTTTCTTGACTGTTCAAAAGTTTGGGGACAGTACTTTATTTATTTTTTTAAATAAATTAATACTTTTATTTTTCAAGCATTCATTTATCAAAAGTGACAGTAAAGACTTTTTCAAATAAATGCTGCTCTTTTGAACTTTCTATTTATAAGATTATCCTGAAAACATCACATCACAGTTTACACAAAAATATTAAGCAGCACAACTGTTTTCAACATTGATAATAATAAAATATTGAACAGCAAATCCACATATTAGAATTATTTCTGAAGGGTCATGTCACACTAAAGATGCAAATTCAGCTTTGCATCATATTAATAAATTACACTTTAAAATATATTATAATGTAATTTTAAACTGTAATAATATATATTTTTTAATATTTGCACTGCGGTGAAGAAATTTGTCATTATCTACTGGTAATATTTCCCTCAATTAAGTGGACAGACTATCAAACCGAATGAACCAGCTCATTAAAAAGAAATGATTCTCAAAAAATGAAACTCACTGAAGTCAACAGCTTAATGAAGGGGAAGACTTTCAGTGAATGATGTAAGTTTTGGTGTGTTCCTCACACAAAGCATTCATATGATTTCAGCAGACCTGAAATATAGCACACAAGTCATATGGAATGATTTTTATAGTGCTTTGTTTGGTGCGTGTGTGTGTGTGTGTTTTTCTAAGCTTGATGGGATGTTGTGAATGAAAAAGATCAGTCGGAACATTTTTAAGTTCTCCTTTTGTGTTTCACAGGTAACATGAGGACGATTCAATAATCTTAAAGGGATAGTTCACCCAAAATTGAAAATGTACTCACTCTCAATCCATCCTAGGTGTATATGACATTCTTCTTTCAGACGTATGCAATCAGAGTTATATAAAAGAAATGTCCTGGCTAATCCAAGCTTTATAATGGCAGTGAATGGCAGCCCAAAAAAGTGTATCCATCCATTATAAAAGTGCTCCACACGGCTCCTGGGGGTTAATAAAGGCCTTCTGAATCGAAGAGATGAGTTTGTGTAATATTTACCACATTATATATCTAGCTTCCGGTGGACCGATTGGAACTCTGACTGTATTCGTCTGAATGGCTTGAGGGTGAGCAAATCATGGGGTATATCTTTTTCATTTTTGGGTGAACTATCCCTTTAAATTCCCTTTTTAATGTTTTTTAGGTATAAAAATAGCTAAAGGTGGTTGTTACAGCCATGAGTAGTGGACAGGGAACAAATATAAAACGCCACAGAATGTAGATTATGACTCCTTTAAATGGAATTGCAAATATGCAAAAGCAATTTGTAAGTGAATTCCTATTTTAAGTATGAAATAGGCTAAAAGAAGTCCATGTTCTTCATTAATACTGGCGGCATTCTAGCAAAAGCTCACAGCAGTACTGCATTCATTACTAGAGCTGCTGTTTAATGGATGTTGGATGTTTTCAAGTTGTAAGTTGTAGAGCTGGGAAACAAGTTGAGGTTATGACTCTCCAGTGGGACCGTGGCAGGCGGGAAAGAGTCATTATCAGGCGGTGAGTGAAATACAGTTATATTCGCTCACATCGACTTTGAATGAGTCTCACTGTGAAGTTTAGCTGAGCGACTCGCTTCATTTCAGACCCTTACTGTGGGACATTTGCGACTAGGCTATAGCGGCGCCCGGAGACTGCGAGATGGAAATGGGTCTGCGGATGTCGGAGTGGTTGTGACAGTGAAAAGGAGCAGTTTAGCGGCTAGCTGATAGGCTCCAGAGACGACCGGTCCCTGAGCCATAAGGAAAGTGGCAGAGCATCGAGCCGTTGCCTGGAGACGGGAGGAGGAGAGAGCAGCTTTAAGGAGCTGTGTGCAAGTCCGCAGGCGTTTTGAGCTCAGATCAGCTGTTGATGCTGTGCTCCTCTGAGGAATTTTAGGTCATGAAAGTGTGAGGCAAAGATGCAAGTGCAAGGGATGCAGTGCTTTATGGGTAAAATGTCACCAGGCACCTTTCTGCAGGGTTGGACTCCCAGTCCATCAAGGTGTTAAATGAGTCCGAAGGTGTCAGGAGTTTGACAGGTCAGTTCAAGCATAGTAATATATTAGTACAGTTCAATAAAACAGTTCTGTGATGCTGACCTTCATATCTGTCTAAGTGTAACTGCAAGTGTTATAAAAGGTGTGATGACTCAGTCTACAGTGGGCTGGAAAGAGACACCATTTACAGAAAGAAAAGAAAACCAGTTTTTGGTTTGGCTTATACCTTGTTTTAATATAAACAGAATTTTGTGGGTTTTTCTGTGTGTTTTAACATTCAAATAATAAGGAAAATTTAGAGAATAACATCAATGCTTCAAGAATATTCTCATAATGTGCTTTTTATGAGAATAAAGAAGGCTGTTGCTAGTATGTTGCCGTGTGGTTGCTTAAGAAAATACTACTTGAAAAACACTTACTTGATTGTCGTTGGTCATTTTGTAGCTTATGAGCTAAAATGTATGCGGTGTCAGTAAGAAATTAATACTTTTAGGGTGTGTTCACACTTGGCATATTATTAAAACAACCCCTGGTGCGATTGCTCTGTTAGTGCGGTTCATTTGAATAAGCGTGAACGCTCCCCATCTGAACCCTGGTGTGCACCAAACAAGCGGACCAAGACCGCTGAAAAGATGGAACTCTGGTGCGGTTTTACTGAAATATGAACGCGACATGGACCAAAGACATGTAAACGAATCAAAACCATGATGTCACGCCTAAAAAGGACAGAATGCTCTTTTTTCTCATCATAGTCATGATGTTGCTCATCACAGTTCGGTGCAGGCATCAGAACCGCATCTCCTCGCAGCAGATCTTGGTTTTTCACACGGCATTGTTTTGGAGGTTCAGTAAGTTCAATCGCAAAATATATGTAATAAAAGCTGTCCGATCAGGTTGTGAACATATCCCTATGCCTTTAGGTTCAGTGTTGACGTAGTAAATGCAGCGCTTTCGAAGCGCTACATCAGAATGCCAGCTTACCATTGGCCGAAGCTATTCATGTGAGCACCACGATGTATACGTGCTGCCGTTCTGCCGTAGAACTCGGAAGCGCTGCACTGTATTTACAATGTAAACTGATTAGGAAAATTGTATTTGAAATAATTGTTGTTTGTTTTGCACACAAAAAAAGTATTCTCGTCACATCAAATCATTAAGGTTGGACCATCGGAGTTACATGGACTATTTTAACATTGTCTACCTTTCTGGGCCTTGAAAGTGGTAATCACATTGCTGTCTATGGACGGGTCAGAGAGCTCTCGGATTTCATCAAAAAGATCTTAATTTGTGTTCCGAAGATGAACGAAGGTCTTATGGGTTTGGAACGGCATGAGGTTGAGTAATTCATGTTAGAATTAAAATGTTTGGGCGCACTAACCCTTTAAATTAGGTTGACCAAAGTTAATACAGCACTTCTGCTTCTCCACACAGAACTGTAAAATGGCCAACTCACTTTGCAGCTCTTTACAGTCAGAGTAACAGAGACATGCATGCTAGTTTGTGAGCTTGAGCTATTAGTATTTTAGAGCACCATGTTGATTTTCAGCCATCCGGAACGCCTGACAACTGAGAGCTCGGTGGTTAATTAAGTGATTTTAAGCTGCAAGATGCCAATCAGTGAGTCAGACGTAACGATTCATTTGTCAGAGGGAGCATCAGCTGGAGATATTCTCAGGCTTTCAGAGTTGTATGTACGGTTTTAAAGGATGGAGAACTTTTTGCTGGTGATATGTGTAGGAGCCGACTCATCTTTTATATTTACAGTAGTGTGTTTTCTTTCTATTGCCTTTAATGCTCTTTGTTACAGAGAATTTTTAAATACTGACATTGGGGGTTTGGTCATCATCATACTGATCCTCATGTTGTTTTAGATCTGTTTGCATTTCTTTCTTCTGTGGAACAAAAAAGATCGTTTTGCAGACAGTTTTGGTGCTCAGTCACTGATTTTACACAGACACACTCACATATATACACCGATCAGGCATAGCATTACCAGCCAAAACAGCCCTGATCCGTCGAGGCATAGACTCCACTAGACCCCTGAAGGTGTGCTGTGGTATCTGGCACCAAGATGTTAGCAGCAGATCCTTTAAGTCCTGTTAGTTGCGAAATGGGGCCTTCAGGGATCAGACTTGTTTGTTCAGCACATCCCGCAGATGCTTGATTGGATTGAGACTGTGTATTCTGACACCTTTCTATCAGAACCAGCATTAACTTCTTGAGCAATATGAGCTATAGTAGCTCGTCTGTTTGATCGGACCACACGGGCCAGCCTTCGCTCCCCACGTGCATTAATGAGCCTTGGCCGCCCATGACCCTGTCGCCGGTTCACCACTGTTCCTTCCTTGGAGCACTTTTGATAGCTCCTGACCACTGCAGACCGGGAACACCCCACATGAGCTGCAGTTTTAGAGATGCCCTGACTCAGTTGTCTAGCCATCACAATTTGGCCCTTGTCAAACTCGCTCAAATCCTTACACTTGCCCATTTTTTCTGCTTCAAACACATCAACTTTGAGGACACAATGTTCACTTGCTGCCTAATATATCCCACCCACTAACAGGTGCCGAGATGAAGAGATAATCAGTGTTGTTCACTTCATAGTTAAGGTGGGACATTGGAAGGGGTTTGTCGTATATGTTATTTCTTTAAATAATATTTTTTAGTAAGAAAGTAGATTTTGTTCAGTATTCAGAAGTTCAGTTTGAATTTAAATGTTATTTTAGCTAGCATATAGGAGAGCTTGAAACTAATAGACATGGCATTTTGAAAAAAAAATTTAAATTGCAAATTAAATTAAACATTTTATCTGGTTTGCTACACGTGTCATGAACAATCAGTAAATGTGAAGACTGTAATATTCTTGTTTTATTTCAGCTGTAATTAAACAGCTGTTTGAATGTTCTCACCTGTCAGATCTGCTCTTTCCAAGGTGAGCTGCTTCTCCCTCTCACACAGAATTAGCCTGAGAACGGTGCGGATGATTATAGGTTCCATAGCTTACGTTAATACTCTTGCATCTCTCGCTCTCGGATCTTGTCTGCCTGTCTCTTGCTCGCTGCTCTCCCGCTGTGATTGTGTATTCATAAGCACAGCTCTCCGTTCATTCGTAATAACACGCTGATCCAAACAGATCAGGGAAAAACGGGCAGAGTGCAAGGAAAACAGCTGTTATGTTACTTACACTCAAAATCCATATGTCAACAAACAAACAAAAAGTATATTCAAAGATTTAAACCTAGCGATGCGTCAAGTGAAATTTTCACAGTTTCATGAGATATTGTGGACAGAGGATTTACTTACTGATATAAGATTTTTCAGTTTCACAATTTTACATTGTTTTAAAGGTTTTTGTTTTTTTGCTTAAAGTTGGCATGGAACGGATGTTGCAATAGTCTTTTCTTCCCTATTGTGACATATGTACAAGTGAAACAGCTTTTTGAAAAGGAAAAAAAGGTGGGACTTTATTTTTCCATCGGAAATTGATTGGATGGTTGTGGTTTGCTATTGGTCGATCTCATGTGAGTGACAGATCGCCCCGCCCTCGTGTCAGTAAACGTCATGAGAGAAGAGATGTAGCTGCTAGAAGGAGGGAAGTTCATTTGATTTAAGATTATGAGGGTACATGAATAAAAAAATTAATAAATACTACAATATTCCATAAAAAATAAGAATTGTCCATTTTGACTTCATGGTGACTTTAAGTATCAAGCAGCTTTGTGCCAGAAGTCCCAATAAAAATAGACACAAATGAGACGGCTGTTGATGTACTGAACTTTTGGGATAGTATAGATCATTTAATTTTAGAGGATTTTGAATTTTTAATTGTTTAATGGATCTCTTTTGAAAGTTTATAGCAGGAGGCAAGAGAAAGGGAAAGTTATTGTGAAATATATAAAAATATGTAATAGATTATTTTAAATATATATAAAATAAATTGTCCATTTTGATTTTATGGTGACTTTATTTAATCATTACCATTTAAAATGATACCATCTTAAGTTATACTGAGTCACAGCGTGATGTGTCGAAATGATAATTAACAAAGCAACATGAGTTTGTAAAGAGCTTTTTTGATTACTAGTCCTTAGACCGAATACTAAAGCGTTTCCTGAACAGCTCTTACCCATTCACTTCAGTTGTCTGTGCATGTCGCTGTGTCCGTTGTGCAATCGTAGCATTGTAGCCCAACAATGTGGATTAAGGGAGATCAGAAATATGAAGTCTGCCAAGGATACCTTTAACTGCAGGGCCGTAGCTGGTGTATCCAGGGCCCAGGTGCAGAGGGCCCTTGAAATCTCGTGAGGGGGTGGGGTTGTTTTGTCCCCGTCGGTTGAAATCGCATCCAGGGGCCCTAAGAAACATCACCACCTTTCACCCTACTATAGTGACGGCCCTTTTTAAATGGATAACATTTGCCAAAAGGTTATGTTACAGCTCAGAGTAATGAATTTGACAATAAATATGCAAATAGGGTAATTAAGAGCATAAATGTTACATTAATAAAAAGTTAAGCACTCTGATTGGCCCTTTGGAGGCCCCAGGGGGTCCTGCCATCATTGTATCAGAGACCTTACGGTTCTTCACACACACAGCGCGACTGGAACTGAAGGTACAGTCTGAACCCTGAAGCTCGGCTAAATTTATTAAAAACAGCATGTATGACATATAATTTGGACCTGAAATATGAAGTGTGTAATTTTTAAACCATTAGTGGCACCAAATTGAATTGCTAAAGTAGATTTTTTACAGCTGAAAAAGAAAGTGTGAGTGCTGTTGCCTGTGTAATTCTCACTGCCACAATGCTAGGACGCTCTTGGAGTGCTATGCGGTTGCTAAGGTTTCTTTTTGGCATGTTGCTGTGTTGTTGTTAGGGTGTTCTGAGTGTTTTTACCACTTTTCTAGATGGTTGATAGAAGGGCTTGACATTATCACCTGCTAACCCACCAACCCGCCAAATGTGGGTGGATTTCAGCAGTGGCAATTTGAATTTTATATATCATATAGTTTTCAATTTTAATCATTTAAAAAGGCACCTGAAATAATAAACTAATTGCAATGTAGTGTTGTCAAAAATATAATTTTTTTGATAAATATTGATATTGAAATATCTGAAATGCTTCCAATACTAATTTTCCGCAGAATAGATACACGATACCAGCTGCGCCATCTCTCCAACATCATTTTACTCATTCTAAGAGATTCCTAAAGTATGCGCACGTAAAGTCGCCTCTCAGTACTAAATTTGGTTATTTTTCGCAGTGTATTTGACTGCAACTTAAACAGTCAAAAACATGTTAAAATGCCTTGGCAAGTATACATGTAAACACAGTCAGTTCTGTTTTAAATGAACGTAAACAGTTAAGAAAGATAACGCATGTGTAACAGTATAATGGATCAGTGCATCAGGTCTTAAAGTGACAGCAGACTAATATACCAAATTATGAGATGATATAAAAAATATCTATATGGCAGTTTTTCCCCATGTTATCTATGTCCAAAATTGTGTCCAGTGAAAATGCTGAGGCTACTTTGGAAAAACACCAGCCACAGTGGACGGTGAGCAAAAAAGTTAATGTCAAGCCCTGGTTGCTAGGGTGTTCTGTTTTTTTAATTTTTTTAAATCATTGTTATAGAGTTACTAGGATGTTTTGAGTGTTTTTAGCATGTTGCTATGCATTTGCTAATGCTTCTATCTAATGATTTCAACATGTTTCTATGTGGTTGTTAGTGTATCCTGAGTGCTTTTAGCGCGTTTCTAGCTGGGTTCTAGGGTGTTGCTAGGGCGTTGCTATGCGGTTACGGAAGTGTTTTAAGTGTTTTTTTTATAGCATGTTGCTATGTGGTTGCTAAGGTTGTCTTAGAGGTTTTTAGAGTGGTGTTGTTATGCTTGTCGGTTGCCAGGGTGTTGCTATGTCTGAGGTTTTTGCGTAGTATTGCTACAAAGACGCATGTATAGTCTGATTTTTGTTGTTGATGCTGGTCATCTGCCAGGTGAAAAGAATGTTTTTATCACTCAGGAAAGAAAAAAAAACATGTCTCCTCCAGAAGGTTCATGATTAAAGGTTTTTTGACAGCACCATATCACAGACCTTTTGGCAAGTCAACATTCAAATAGCTTACTAGTTATTTTGCACATTAAATAAGAGTAGAATCATTTGTTCTATTTTGACATAGAAATGACATCACTTTTAATTACCATAAGAGATGACATCATTTCATAGAGTTTGGCTGCAGGTGTTAAATTGTGTTAAATTTAGTGTGATATTTAAAAATTTTAAAAAAGTAGTCGTCGATTGCTACTTCCTGATTGTTGTTAATTCATAATTCATTTGACACCTTCATTTAGTACTTTTTTCATTTTGCAAGTTTGAGTATCAGGTGATATCGCTCTTGTTATCACTGCAATTCGTTGTCACATCTGTTAGAATGTCTCACCTTTTGAATCAAACTTGATATCTTGACATTTCCTTTTGCTTAATTAGTCTGCCAGCTCCTTTCTTTCTATTTATCTCTCCTCTCTCTTCTTTCTTTTCACCCGTCTTTGTCTCGCTCTTATTCTACAGTATGTATGAGTATTTGTCTTGTTGGTCTTTCTGCAGAGCTCATTTCATCGCTCAATATTGTGTTTTGATGGAATATCACAGTGTTGTTGTCTCTGTGACACACTGGAGGGATATTGCAAGCCCTTTACAATGCGGCGGAAATGTATTTTTCTCACTTTGGAATGACATTGTGACATTGTCATCCTGATCTTATGGCATACTGTCACTTTTTTTCTGATGGCTGATTCTGATGACTTGCTGTCAACAGTGAAAGACAAAGCGCAATCGTGTCTTAACTTTTGATGGCGACTGAGTTGGGATTGGGAACAGTACAAACTGACATAAAGGAACATTATGTCAGGGAAGGTCTCGGCCTCAGATCGTATGATGGATATTGCACGCTGTAATTACAAAAGCATTTCTAAAATAACAAGCTTCAATGTGAAGGAGTCCGAAACAACATTCAAAATATCTTCTTCTGTAACTCGCAGAAGAAAGAAACTCTTACAGGTTTGGAACAGCATGAGTGTGAATAAGGAACAATTGACGACAGGCCTTTGAATTGTTCGAAAAATATTGCACGCATTAGGTGAAAATGCCGTTACATTATTTTTTCAATAATTCAATGGCCTGCAGTCAATTATTACAGTTACCACACCTCAAAATATTGTTCAGATGATGTATTTCAAGACATCTGTAAGGTGTTTGTCCTTAAAGGTGCAGTGTGTTGTATTCATGAGGATCTGTGCAGTTACTGAAGTGTTTTAAGTGTAATTAGCATGTTGAAATGTGGTTGCTAAGGCTGTCTTAGTGGGTTTTTATAATGTTTCTATTGTTATGCAGTAGTTTGAGTGTTTTCAGCATGTTGCCAGGGTGTTCTAGCTGGTTGCCAGGGTGTTGCTATGTGGTTGTCAAGGTGTTCTGAGGTTTTTGCACATTGTTTGCTACACAGATGCATGTATAGGCATGTATAGAGTTTTTTGTTGCTGTGACTTGCTGGTCGTCTGCCAGGTGAAAATAATGTTTTTTATCAATCAGGAAAAAAATAGTGCATCTCTTCTCCAGACCTTTCTTATTTTTTGGCAGCACCATGTCACAGATGGTTATGCTTTTGGGCTTATTTTTGCACATTAGTTAAGTGTAGAAGAGTTTTTCAAAATAACTTATTTTGTGTCTCACCGAATAAATGAACTTTGATGCAAATGATGACAGAATTTCCTATCCCTTTAAGTGTAATTGGCACAAAGTGACTTTACATGTCGGTCAGAGGGTGGGCGGTTCTTGGCCAGAATAAGCTGCAGTGTCAGAGATAGCTGTGATGGCATTCTTGTAGACATTCTGAGATGGTTTTATTTTCAGTGTACCATAGAGATAAAGAAGGTGAGAGAAGGAGAGAATACAATGAGATACTGTGAGAAAGCTACAGATACTGAGCGTTCCTTCCCCCTCGATAGCGATCCCATTCCATCAGCCATAAAAAGAGCGTCCAGACCCTTTAAATCCAGCAGCACACTCGCCATACCAAGCAGTTCTCTCCTATGAAACTGCCCCGGGAGAGACAGAGAGCTAGAGAGAGGTGCAGGGGTGGGCTTGCGCAGCCATGTCGAGCTGTTCGTCTGCCCCTTTAATTACACAGAAGGAGAAAGAGAGCAGAAAATCACCTGATCGCCCTGCTGTCTGCCAGCCAATCTAATGGAGATGTACCCTGCTCATTAGCATATAAATTGGCCAGAAAATTGAAAAGTGCATTACGACATTTAGCTCCCACCCCAATAAAAAATTCCAGTATTGCCTTAAGTCTCTTTATACAGAGAAATGGGCAGAAAGACAAGCTCTTAAGGAAAGAGCATATTATCCAATAAGGCTGTCTGTGTGATAAAATAAAGAAAGGATGTGATTCATTCATCAGCTAGTAATGCTGTGTGTGGGTATATTCTGAATGACACATTACCATACTACGCATACTATTTTAGCAGCACATTTATTCTAGACTATAGTATGTATAGTTTTGTATGCATAAAATACCTGGATAATCTATTACAATTGTCAAAATGTGCAGTAAACAGGTCGATTATACAGCCAGGAATACTGTATCCCACAATGCAATGCGCTCAATTTAAAGTCTTCAATTTACTTTTCCAAGTGATCTGACTTACTGTTATCTGATCAGAGCCATATCTAGAGAGCAGAATGTCATACAGACTTGTGGACTTTTGACTCGGGACAGATGGTAACCATCTAGCAAACACCTTGCAACCACATGGCAGTCCCCTATGCAATCAGTAAGGACACACTAGCAGCCACACAGCAAGACTTTAAAACCACTCTAGCATTATGAAGGCAACAGACAAATCATGTTTTTTGCAAATCAAACATTTAATCTCATGAGATCATCTACACTGCCAGTTAAATGTTTATTGTGTTGCCCAGACTATAGGATAGATAGATTAGATAGATTGATGAATGATAGACAGACAGGTAGACGGATGGACAGATAGAATGACAGTTACATATATTGGATGGATAGACATACAGACAGATAGGCGGATAGACAGAATGACATGGATGGATAGATGGATAGGCGGATAGAATGACAGTTACATATATTGGATGGATAGACATACAGACAGATAGATAGATAGACAGAATGACATGGATGGATAGATAGATAGTCGGATAGAATGACAGTTACATATATTGGATGGATAGACATACAGACAGATAGGCGGATAGACAGAATGACATGGATGGATAGATGGATAGGCGGATAGAATGACAGTTACATATATTGGATGGATAGACATACAGACAGATAGGCGGATAGACAGAATGACATGGATGGATAGATGGATAGGCGGATAGAATGACAGTTACATATATTGGATGGATAGACATACAGACAGATAGATAGATAGACAGAATGACATGGATGGATGGATGGATAGATGGATAGGCGGATAGAATGACAGTTACATGGATGGGTGGGTGGATAGATTGCACAGTATACAGTGCTCTAGTTTTAGAAAGGTACCTGATGTCTTTGCAGAGTCACTTTAAAAGCCCCATGTGTTCAAACAAACTAACAGAAACACTATTACAGCAGCTCAGAGCTCGGGAAGGATTCTGGGTTTGTGTTTGCCACAAATCAATAAGAAGAATTAGGGATATGATGAATGGGCCCAGAACACAAAGTCAAGGAGCCATATAGCGTATGTGTGTGAGTGTGTTTTCTGTGTGTGTATTTGATTGAGATGAAGGTGACCTAGATTATTGGTCAGCTTTAGTCCTTCTTGTTTTATTCAATGGGTTTAACTTCTCATCTGAATATATATGGAGAGAGAGCTAGATTGAGCGAGTGAATATTTATGTTGGTGTGTGTTTGTGATGACAGTTTGCAGGTGAGAGAGAGGGCAGGCTGGGAGAGCGCCGTTAGCAATAAGAAATGATTGTATGTGTGTGTGTGTGTGCAGCTGCGCTGGTGTTCTTGAGGTGTCCTTAGCTGTCGCAGTCATAAGGCATGACTGTGGAATACTGATTTCCTGTACCTTCCCTTTTTTCTATCCCTCTCTTTCTCTCTCTCTCTGCCACTCATCTGTCTGATTGCATCGCAGCTGGAGTGTGTGCTGTCCAGCCTCTTTAATACAGCTGTGATCCAGGTGAATAGAGATGCATTCATACTGACTGTTGCTTTTGAACACTTCTAAATGTTTCTCTTCTGTGAATAGCGAGCCATGTGGCCAGCGACCGTCAGTTCGGCAATGCTTGCAGGCTGTAACAAGTTCAGCCTTTGAGATGCACACTGTCTCCACAAGCATTTCCCAATGAAATCTCAATTACTAATAAAATAATGTACTTTGGAGCATGTAGTATGGCAGAATAGGGGCATGTGTTTTTGAAGTGTAAAGTACTGTCTATTAGATATTAGCATAGAAGTATTATGCGATGCAAACTTACTTTAAATACCTCCTGACTAGTACACCATTCAGGCTTCTTTGACATGCTATTTTCAGTGTACTGATGCTTCTTTCCATTCAAATGTTGGATATTCCAATTTTATGTATCTGAATCCTAACCATCATGAAGGCGTCATATACCCGTGTGAAATGTGAATTCAACTGACATTTTACTCACTCATATGTGAGGATACATGATTCATATTCATTGATATAAATATATAGTAGGCAAATTCTGATCAAACTCAAAAGTTCCCTGATTATTACACAAGAGTGTATATTGGCCTAGAAAATTGCAACTTTTAATTTTTCATCAGTCTCAGTACATGAAATAACTACAAGGAGTCAAGTTTTAAATAGGATAAAATATCTAAACTCTTTGGTCATTTTTTGAGCAAGATGCTAATGGTCTAATCAGATTCAATGATCTATGCTAAGCTATGCTAAAAGTTCTACCACCAGACCTGGAGATCAGCTGAATGGATTTGAAAACTCTAGGGGAGTTGGAAAATGAGCCTATTTTCTGTTTTCATGAATAAAAAAAACTTTTTCAAAAGCATCCGCAAACCCCCAGCCAAACCCACCCCACCCCCATATATATATACACTAACCTAGATGCTTATTAGGAACACCTGTTCAATGTCTCATTAATGCAATTATCTAATCAACCAATCACATGGCAGTTGTTTCAATGCATGTAGGGGTGTGGTGCTCAATACAATCTCCTGAATGTCAGAATGGGAAAGAAAGGTGATTTAAGCCATTTTAAGCGTGGCATGGTTGTTGGTGCCAGACAGGCTGGTCTTGAGTATTTTACAATCTTCTCAGTTACTGTGAAAAGGAGAAACTTCCAGTATGCGGCAGTCCTGTGGGTGAAAATGCCTTGTTGATGCTAGAGGTCAGAGGAGAATGGGCCGACTGATTCAAGCTGATAGTAGAGCAACTTTGACTGAAATAACCACTCGTTACAACCGAGGTATTCAGCAAAGCATTTGTGAAGCCACAACACGCACAACCTTGAGGCAGATGGGCTACATCAGCAGAAGACCCCACCGGGTACCACTCATCTCCACTACAAATAGGAAAAAGAGGCTACAATTTGCACGAGCTCACCAAAATTTGACAGTTGAAGACTGGAAAAATGTTGCCTGGTCTGAGTCTCGATTTCTGTTGAGACATTCAGATGATAGAGTCAGAATTTGGCGTAAACAGAATGAGAACATGGATCCATCATGCCTTGTTACCACTGTGCAGGCTGGTGGTGGTGGTGTAATGGTGTGGGGGATGTATTATTTGCACACTTTAGGCCCCTTAGTGCCAATTGGGCATCGTTTAAATGCCACGGCCTACCTGAGCATTGTTTCTGACCATGTCCATCCCTTTATGACCACCATGTACCCATCCTCGGATGGCTACCTCCAGCAGAATGCACCATGTCACAAAGCTTGAATCATTTCAAATTGGTTTCATGAACATGACAATGAGTTCACTGTACTAAAATGGCCCCCACAGTCACCAGATCTTAACCCAATAGGGCATCTTTGGGATGTGGTGGAACAGGAGCTTTGTGCCCTGGATGTGGATCCCACAAATCTCCATCAACTGCAAGATGCTATCCTATCAATAAGGGCCAACATTTCTAAAGAATGCTTTCAGCACCTTGTTGAATCAATGCCACGTAGAATTAAGGCAGTTCTGAAGGTGAAAGGGGTCAAACACAGTATTAGTATGGTGTTCCTAATAATCCTTTAGGTGCGTGTATATATATATATATATATATATATATATATATATATATATATATATATATACACACACAGAGTCTTTTGTGTATGAAGTCTGTTGTTGCTAAGATTCATTCACATGATTAAATGTGATACTTCCAAAGTATATGTATTTTGTTGTGAAAATAAAGTCATAAATACCAAAAGCCAAAAGACATCAAAACAGCAATATTTCCATTACTGATAAGGTCAAAAAGTGCATGCGCATTGCCTCATTCATGAATAATGTGTGGTACTGAATCCATATTTAATAACAGATTGTGTTTTAACCCCTAGAGGACTGCAGTGTTTTGGGGCCCTTGAGATGTTTAGACATGGTCTGACATTTGTGCTTATTTCAACATTTCTGTTCTGTCCACTAAGCAAGACATTTAATTTACAAGCCAATTAATACACAGCTCACCTCACTTCCTTTTTGCTTTTATATGTATGACGGCATGTTCCCATCTGTCTCTGTAGATAAATAGAGCGCTGAACCCAATAGTCTAATTTCAGAGTTGAATTTCAGATGATTTCCCTAATCACCAGAACCAAAGAGCACTATAGACACCACTGCTTCTGCCTAACAGCTTTTATTGTTACTAAAGACAGGCCTTATATTTTATTATGCTTGTCGTACAGCACAATATTTCCCATGATTCCCTGTAGGAGAGAGTTAATCCACTAACTGCTCACTCACTGTGTCTGGAAACGGAAACTGAAATCACTGCAGGGAACAATGAAGCGGTACACACAGACGCACACACAAACAAACAACTGCGGTTCTTAACTAGGCAGTTAATCTGACAAGACTGTCAGAATGACACATACTGAGAGAAGGAGAGAGAAATGTCTTTGTTAAGTGACAGAAAACGCATCTATTCTGTGCAGTCTGCTTGAAGAATATCTCTGCTTGGAGAAGGCCTGTTGCACTGCTGATCGGTGCACAATTTGTCTCACTTTACGTTTGTAATGGATGGAATATATGTTATGTTTTTATGTTAAAATACATACCTAATATGCGGACTATAACTATAAGACATATAGGTTGATTACCCTGAAAAGTGTAAATTCTGTAATAAAATCATTGTTCTGTTTGTTCTAAATGCCAGACTGACACAGCAACATTGATTCAACCAATTTTTTGTTTGATTTTAGGGCGGAGGGTGTTTGTTTGTTAGCCAATGGAAGACAGGAAGAGTATTTGGGTGGAAACTTAAATCACATTTGAAACTCTATTTCAACAATTCAAGAAGAAACAAAGGTTAGGGAGCCAAGGAACATAAAAAAAGGGATAATATGGGTTCTCCTTGAGTTAGAATTCCTCCTCACCTAAAAACTGTCAGGATTTACTAAAGACACACAGTGGAAAATTAGAGCTGATAAGGCATGGCCATTTTTGCGGCTGATGTTACTTATTGTAGGAGTTTCCCTTTCAGATGCAAAATTTATGGGAGGAGAGTATTTAAATGAATCAAGCAAGGTGATTTACTAAGGTTTGCTCTAGTCAGTTTACTGGCATTTGCAGCATACCGCCCAAATAAAAGCAATAAAAGCGTCGTCAGTAGATCACACGCTGAACTTTCCACTCCAATCGGCACTTTTTTGGAATTGGAAACTTGCGCTAATTTGCCTTGTTTAGTACATCTGTCCCTTAATATGTATGATGTTACTAGGGTGTTCTTACTGGTTGCTAGGCAGTTGCTTATTGGTCACTTACCTTTTTTTATGTGTCAATTAGATGATGCTTTTTGTATGGTGTTTTTATTCAAAAATGCATTATAAATATATTTAAAATAGGGCTGCCCCATAATCTAATCATTCTCATCAGCACTGATGGGGATAACAGGAGATGCATTGTGTCATGAGAGATCCAGTTAGATGGCTTTTCAATATACAAATCACCATGGATTTACTATAGTAACACTAACTACACAATGGTATTGTGGCAGAAAGTATTTTTGTTATTAAGTATTTACACTAAATGTATTTAGGCTACTGTTATACCATGGTAGTGATGTGCTATATGTATGGTTTTACAACCTAAATGTATGATACTGAAGATGACCAATGGTAATTTTAATAAAAGTAGAGTCCTGACAGTCAGAATATTTACATTTTACCCAATAAAATTTAGGTTGTTACCATTTTTACAGATGTTACTGTTTTTGTTAGCTCTGCTTCCCATCTCAAGCTACTGCTACTGTCAACTCAAGCTACTGTCAAATGTTCATTTCTAAGAGACAAAGCATGTAATATTATTAATATTGCAGCCAGCACTGCAAACTGTGCTGAAGATATGTGTCATCAAAGGCAGGCAACACAAACCTGTTTCATGACTTGAAACAATATCACCCTTTTTAGCAATTAGCACACGCAGAAAGGAATACATTTTTCTTGCAATTTATTTCTTTTCTTAAAGGTGGCGTCTAATACTATTTCATGTGTCGTGGAAAAAAGAAGCTTTAGTAATTGTCATGGTGAAGCTGGAATTGAAAAACACAAGCAAAGTGTCTTTAAAAGCTTTTATTCTTGCCAAGAAGGTCAAATTTGGACATGCAGGGTGTGCAGTCAGAAAAGACCAAAACCAAAGCCCCCACACGTTGTTTTATACATTCATTTCCATGGGTGAGGGCCAATAACACAAAAACACAATAACAAACTCCTTAGTTGGTGTTCTCTGCAGATGTCCCAGCCTGAAGCTTCTGAGAACTTGTTCAAGGCTACAGACAACGAACACATTAGTTCTATTGAGAAAAGTGTTAAAGCTTTATCAAACAAAAATGTGTTTACTACAGAAAAATAGAATTCCCCTTAAATTTAACATCTTATATACGTTTAATATAATTAAAATCACCTTATATGGTTTGACATAGTTAGTGTTAAAAATGTCCCTTAAACATGCATTCTCATGCTAACATGGCCAAAATTTCAAAAAATTTGTTGGATGTATGACGGAGTATTTCCGTACCAAATAAACTGAAAAAAATTTTTCTTTCTCGAGTATGGCCCTGTATGATGTCATAAAGTGCTGAATTGCTTGTATCAACCAGAGCGAACGCAAGAGCACCCCCTTCAACAAGCTTCACTCAGGTTACGGAAGCCGTCGGCAGTGCTGTTATTTTGTTATTAGACCACGAAATCAACAATATCACTAAAGAAGTGTTTCTGGTTGTGAGGGAAAGATAACCTTGATCAGCTTCCCAAAGAACCCAGCGTTAAGGAAACAGTGGATGCAGTTTGTTTTCTGCAAGTGTGTTTGTTTGTTCCCGGTCATGAGTCAAAACCGCTGGTGGTGAGTGAAACTGCATCAAATGTGGAACATATGGTGAATCGAAAGTTATCTAGGGATAATGCCATTATGTATTTTGTGTGTGTACGCACTCTAGACTCTTCAGCTCCGCCTACTGCACACCTCCATGAGTTAAATATGTTATTACTTTTGACTTGATTTTGACTTTTTACTTCGTTTTAAAATAATTTCCTATAGTCATGGACACTCTTATATGCCATTGAGAAAGGAATTGATTGGGACTTGACCCAGGTCTTAGCAAACACAAAAAAGCCATATGTGCTCTTAATTTGGTTATATTGTTGTATACTTATTATGAAACAATAAGCATGATTAATCAATGTATTGGTCTAAAATATATTATACAGTTGTGCTCAAAAGTTTACAGAATCTGCAAAATGTGAATAATTTTAACAAAACAAGAGAGATCTTACAAAATGCATGTAATTTTTTATTTAGTACTGTCCTGAATAAGATATTTTACATAAGATGTTTACAGTCAAAAAATAAAATATTAGTACAAATGACCCATTGAAAAGTTTACATACCCTTGATTCTTAATACTGTGTCGTTCCCTGATGTTTCACGGCTGTTTTTTTTGTTGTTTTGTGATGGTTGATCTTGAATCCCTTGTTCATCTTGAGCAGTTAATCTGCACAATGTTCTTCAGAAAAATCCTCCAGGTCCTGCAAATTCTTCCGTTTTCCAGCACCTTGTGCACATTTGAGCCCATTCCAGCAGTGACTGCATGATTTAGATCCATCTTTTCACACTGAGGACAATTGAGGGAGTCAAACACAATTATTAAGGTTCAAACATTCACCGATGCTCCAGAAGGAAACACAATGCATTAAGAACCTTTTGAATTTTAAGATCAAGGTAATTGTTTATTCCAGGAAACATGCAAGTATATTTTGTTGCTTTTCCGAAGGGCAGTTGGAAATTATTATTATTTTTAAATATTTGAACAAAATAAGAAACTTAAATTTTGACATCGTGTTCAAAAGTTTTGCTGACATTACATTTAGCAGTTTCTGCGAGGGATATGTAAACTTTTGTCTTTTTGTTTGTTTCCACTCACCGGTTGGAGCATTTGAGGGAGCTCAGCCAATCAGTTGCTTGCTCATTTAACTAATACAAATTAGTTTTGCTGTAAACTGTGGCAAATGAAAACCCCAGCATCAGTGATCGATTTCACGCACACGCGTTTGATCGTCTGATAAGCAAATGATCATTAAGCATCTCCGTGTAACATAATTAATTCTCATCTCGTTCAGCACAGCCTCCCATGTAGTGGTTAGCCTGGATATCTTTCTCGTTTAAGTACGGTTTGCTGTAATTGCTTTGTAACAGACGCAATATGAAGTGCGTGGTAAGATGGTTCATTAATGACTTGGTTAAGAGTGTTTTTAAATGGTTATCCCCAGTCGACGTTTATGATATGATTTGATTTGACTTCCCTTGCGGTTGCCGTGGGGGTCTCGTCGAGAGATAATGAGTTGACGGTTGCCACGGTTTCGGCAGGCATCAGGGATCGTCAAGGATTGCATGGCTTCAGGAGTGGAACAGGAAGAAACCATCAACGTCTCAGCGGCCTTCAAATGTAATTATGTAGAAGTGTAATTATTTTGTTGCAAGGAGGGGAAGAGTAAAAACAATTGTGATTGTTTATAAATGTGACTAGTTGAGGAGAAAGGAAATACCAAATGTGGAAGGAGAACAGAAACTGTTATTGATGGGGTCTGTGTGTGTTCTAGACTGAACTTAAATAAAATCTGAATCTTATTAAATTCACTTGTTGTCACTACAGAATTTATGTAAGGAATAATTGACTCAGAGGCCGTTGAATTATTGAAGAATAATGCAAACCTGATGTTTAATGGCCACTCCGCTTCGGGTGCGCATTATTTTTCAATAATTCAATGGCCTGGAGTCAATTTTTCTGTTTATACGATGGTTACCACACCTCAAGACACTTTCAGATGTTCAGATGATGTATTTCAAGACATTTGTCAGGTTTTTGTCCTTAATACGCTCTATAGTGTTTCTCGCACGTCTTATCCCACGCCTCTGTTGCTAATTCCAAATCGTCATTTTAGCGCTAGTAACAGAGGCAGACCAGCAGACTATTGCAGTTATTAATTCACTTATATTAGAGAGAGAGAGAGAGAGAGAGAGAGAGAGAGAGAGAGAGAGAGAGAGATTAAGCATATGTGAATTAGGTGTCTTGAGGTGTGGTAACCATAGTATAAGCGGAATAATTGACTCCAGGCCATTGAATTATTGAAAAATAATGCACACGCGAGGTGGTAATGCGGCCACGACACGAATCGGAGTGGCCGTTAAACCTCAGGTTTGCATTATTTTTTAATAAATCAATGGCCTGAGTTAATTATTCCTTACATAAAGTCTGTAATGACAAGTGACAGTTTAATTAGATTCAGATTTTAGTCTGCAATAATTTTCAGGGATACAAAACGAAAAGTAGTTCCAGGCAGTTCCATATCACTTCGCCAAATGATTTCAGTTATTTCAAAGGTCCTTACAGTCGACAACAGCAAAAGAACCAAAACCCACAACACTGAACAAGCAAAGAAATATAGTAAACAATAGGATAAAAATTACATTTTATAATGTATGGAAAGCTCTAACACACATATAGTATGAACACACACTTCCACAGAAATGTGTTGTCAGCTTTGCTCTGACGATTTTATCAGTAAAATAGTTTTCTATTAAGCCTAATAAGATACGACCAATCAGATTCAGCATTCAACAGCCCTGTAGTATAAATATATTTATATTTGTACTTTATGACTTGTAGTCATTTTAATATCATAAATCTATACTATTTTCCTGCCTATTTTTTTAAATATAAAAACTAGTCAATACACCTGTCTGCTCTGTTACCTTTCCTCCATGAGCAATTGCTGTTTTTTTGGGGTTTTTTTTTTGTTTTTTGGAGAAGTAATTATTTAGTGTATTGGGAAGCCATTTTGTCCGATCATTCAGCTTTCCCTTATAGTGGTTGGGACAGGAGTGGTGGGGTTAATAATACAATGATATATATGATTGCTTGAGAAGAATTAACATGTAGCTACTGTACCTAATATTTATCCAAATGAATCGATATTGAATCAAGATCAGAATCGAATCACTTGCTTAGGAATTGAAATTGTGAAATTTGAGTCAGGCACTAATAAAACTGAAGGCTATTGTATCATGTAAACATTGTAAAGTGTTGTCACTATTCTTAATACATTTCTGTTTAGTTTGATCATCTCAACACAATTGTAATGCAGGGTTGTTGTTTTTTCCAATGCAATTTATACTCTCAAAAGTTGGCAGCAATGCATTTAAAAACACACATTTTTGTATTATAATTTTGAAATTTCAGGCAGTATGAAGTTCTATCTGGTAATATCCACTTTAGTTTATTCCTCAAAAAAAGAAAAAAGACTCATATCACATATTTTCAAAACATTGTCAATCTTCAATCCCACACTGAAGCTGTCCTTCCCACCATTACCTTCTCAGCCCATATCCGAACACATATATGTGTCAAACAGAAGTCAAATATTTGATCACACATATGCTCTCAGTGGGTGAGAATGAGACTGGCGGCGAATTATTTCTCTCTTTCTCCAGCCCTGTTGAACATCGCTTACTGTTTCCACGGCAACAGAAGCGGAGGGGAAAAATCAGGAGGGAGAGCAGGGTAGTCGTGTTGAAATTTTTTGCTCTTATTATCTGTTGGAGTGTAAAAGAAGAAAAGGACTCTGATACCTGCGTTTGATGCTTTCCAAAATATCCTTTTTTCATTATACTTATAAACTCAAATCCCTTTGAGTCAGTCGAAACGGGGATTCCCGTTGACAAAATCAGTCAGCGTTTATGTCACTGTTTCTGTACATTTCTAAGCTTTTTGTTTGGTTTTATGTAACGTTTAAAAACATATTTGGAGAGCAGAGATATTGACGTTTAAGGGGATACCTGGAATATAGGGAAATGCTCAGAAGTGACGAGAGGAGTTGAGAATGTTAATTTTCAGCGAGTTTGGTAAACTTTGTCAACTTTAATAGTCATTTAAATACCTTTGCTCAATTATTTGGACTACAAATCTTTGGGAGATTATTTTTGAATGTCTGTTCTTTGAAATTAGCTAATTATCCACATTATCGGCCTGTATCGTAAAATAGAACGTTGCCGACTTCCGGCTCGCCAGATCGGGTCACATTTTAACTTGACACAACGCTGAGTGATTAACTTCCATCACATGACAAAAATAGTCTGCACACTTTTTATGATTTCTACAGCAATACCCGCCTTTCAATCAAATAACACCAACGTTCAATCTTAATAAATTAAGATAATATTAAGAAAATATCTGAGAACTTTTAAAGAATTTGTATCTCTTAGGAACATTCTTAGAATGTATCTTAATAATTTTCTTAAAGGCATAGTTAAAAATTCTGTCATTATTACTCACTCTCAAGTTGTTCCAAACCTGTATGAGTATTTATTCTGTTGAACACAAAACAAGATATTTTAAAGTATGTTGGTAACCAAATAGTTGATGGTAGCCATTAAATGCCATAGTTGAAAATAATAGTCAATGGATGCCTTCAACTGTCTGGTTGAAACATACTTCACAATATCTTGTTTTATGTTCAACAGAATAAAAACTCATACAGGTTTGAAAGAAACTCCAACCTGATCTCACGGCAATTCGTACATATTTTACGAGGGGCTAGTGCATTGTGAATTAAATGCAGATTACCCACCTACCTACTAAATCTACCCGTCACTGGGGTTCAGACAAATTTGTACAAACTAGCAACCTCGTAAAATACGTACGAATTGGTTGTGAAATGGCAATGGAAACTCATACAGGTTTGGAACAACTTGAGAGTGAGTAAACAATGTTTTGGGTGAACTATCCCTTAAACTACTTAAGAAGATTTGGTTGAATCCGACCCCAGGATGTAATATCTCTCTTAGGGCAGTTATTTGCATATGTTGGTTGAGTGTCTTGCAAATGCAGCAAAAGAGAGAAGAGATCCGCATGCGAGCCAAATTAAAAGCGTTGATAGACTTAAGCAATTAAACAGGACATTAATTGCCTGCAAGCGATCGATGACATTGAGTTATCCTTTCATACGACTCTCTCATCTATCAGGGATGAAAAAAGATTAGAGAAGCATACACAACCTTTTTTTTTTTTTCATTTTTCCCCCAACATCGTTTGGTTCCAAATGTAATTTCATCACCGGCTGCCTCCCGTTATCCATCGTGTAGTGTGAAATTTGCAAGTGCCGCCCGTCGCAGTGTCAGAACACATTTCGGGGGGTTCATTTGGACGTTTTAGCAGCGAGATCACTTGAACCTGCCCACTCACCGTACGATTGGACCAATCTGTTGCCAGCTCACAGGCTCAACAACATGCAGGGTGCCTTCAAACTGTGGCAGGGCATCTGTGAAACAATGACTCTATAATAGGTTCCACTTCTGCTGGGAAATGGGTTTGACTGCATCCCAGCATGCAAAAGCACAAGTTTGTGTGTGTTGCAGTGTGTTATTGTTAAGTCAGGATTGGTAAAAATGATATGCTTCCATTCTAAAGTTTGGATTTAGTAAGATTTTCGTTTTATTTGAATAAATCATTACTTTTATTCAGAAATTATGTATTGATCACGATACTTTATTTTTACAATAGATTTATTTATTTCAAACAAATTCTGTTCTTTTGAACTGTCTATTCATCAAAGAATCCTGACAAAAATGAATTACAGATTCTACAAAAATAAGCAGAATAACTGTTTTTACTGCACTCAAATGAATGCGGCCTTGGTGAGCTTAAGAGATTCTTTCAAAAACAAGCTTACCGCCTATCAGAAAGGGATAGACAGAAAAATACAGGAAAAGATGTGTAGGTGAGAACATTTCTGTTTAATTTTTGGCATAGTTCACCCAAAAACCCTTACGCCACCTATAATTATCGTAATTATTATAAAAGTAGCCTATAAGATTCATGCACTATATTCCAAGTGTTCTGAAGTAATGTGACAGCTTTGCGTGAGGAATTAACAGATTTTGTTATTCACTAAAATTATAATCTTTTCTGCCATAGCTCTTGCATATAATGTCAGGCGATTCCTCTCAGAAAGCTATCGTATGGCTTCAGAAGACAGAGAATCATATCTTTATGGTCATTTTTATCATTGTTGAAGCTCAAAAACATCTCCATCCACTTACATAGTATGAAAAAGAACAGAGTGAACATTCTGCTATAATTGTGTGTTATACGGAACAACATATCGGTGTGTGAAAAATAACAGAATTTTCATTTCGCATCAGTTATTCCTTTACTATCTCATCTTCCTCGTTCCTTGATAATGTTGAAAAACTCCAAGGGAAATTAATCCGAAAAAGCCAGCACACTCTATCAATAAAGAAACAGACAAACAAATTGTGAGATAAAACCACTGATTTAATGGCAACCGTTTCTCAATGCCAAGTCATGCCAATGTTGGAAAACAATTGTGAGACTTTCTCTCAGTGTAAAAGACCTCAAATCTGTCTATTCTAGAGTTTTAGACAAAATTTCAACAATATGTCAAACTGTGCGCAGATTTTGAAGTACGTCTGGGATCAAATGTCAGAGATCTCAAAATTGCTCATCTAAAACGAAATGATCTGATATATTTGATATATAGATCTATAGTTGTACTGTATGTAAGCAACTGTAGAAAAACATAAATTGAATAAGACAAAGTCGATACTTAAATAAAATAAGTGAGGAAAGGGGAAAGAGAAATAGTGTTTGACATGGTCAGAATAACAGTGTACAACTGTTAGCAGAAAAGTATGTGCCTCAGACACTGCGGCAATCTCTCTTTCTGTCTCTCTCTCTCAAACACACACACACATACACACACACACACACACACACACACACACACACACACACACACACACACACACACACACATCTCATCTTATAGCTGCCCTCCGGCAAAGTACACCAGGAACAGAGTCGTCCAGCTCTGCTGTTCCTCTCTTCCTCTGCCTGATTTTGCACATTCATGCTTTCAGCAGAACGTCTGCAGCCATTTCTGGACAGTCTGTCAGTGTTGTGTTTTACTCTCGGATTAGCTGTGTAGAAACTATCCAGTGTGTTGCAGTCATTCTCTAGTGTTTTTTATAGTGCTTTCTGCTTGAGATTTGGTGGCTGTGGCCTCTTTCGGCAGGATAATGCGCCCTGCCACAAAGCAAATTCCTCCAAATTCCTCAGCTCTCAATCCAATCGAGCATCTGCGGGATGGGCTGAACAAACAAGTCGATCCATGGAGGCCCCACCTCGCAACTTACAGGACTTAAAGGATCTGCTGCTAACATCTTGGTGCCACAGAACCCCTTCAGGGGTCTAGTGGAGTCCATGCCTTGACAGGTCAGGGCTGTTTTGCCAGCAAAAAGGGGGACCAACACAATATTAGGAAGGTGGTCATAATGTTATGAATGATCGGTGTATATATACAGTACTGTTCAAAAGTGAGCAATAGGTATGATTTTTTTCAAATGTTTTTGATAGAAGTCTAACAACAGCTGTATTTATTTGTTCAAAAATACAATAAAAACAATGAAACAATGAAAATATTATGATAATTTAAAATGTTTTGAATATTTAAAAAAATTTCTTCAGTGTCATATGTCATAATATGATGTTTTGCTGCTTAAGAATCATGTATTATTATCGGATTTGAAACATTGTGGAAACTGCTGAAATGTGTTTCCAAAGAAAGTTCCAAAGAACATTTATTTGAAATAGAAATTCTTTTGTAACATTATAAATGTCTTTATTCGAACTTTTGATCAATTTCATGCATCTTTGCTGGATAAAAGTATAAATTTCTTTCAAAAAAACATGAGAAAAATATCACTGACCCCACACTTTTGAATGGTAGTGTGCATAAATATTGTATGGTAATGTTATTCAGTTGTGTGTTAAATGTTTTAGCATCATTGCTGAATGAACCGCGGGTTCAACCCAACTCGACTGAAAGAGCAACAAGCACAGAACACAGAGGAAGAGTGAATAACGCAGGAGCTTCCACGTATTGATCACTTGAGATGAACAAAACAGCCGCCGATATACTTTCAGAAAGAAACAAAGAAGCTGTTGAGTTTGCTCACAATGAACCAGTGAAGCAAGTGTCAAGAAGTGTGAACTGCGTGATGTAAACACTGTATACAAGGATCCTGTGGACTACATAGAGATACAAGATACAGTAATGATTATCAGAAAACACTTACGACATTCATTTCAAACGGTTCTTTGCTGGATTTTGAAGTGCTGGAAAGGAAAATTCTGTCATTAATTACTTACTCTCATTTAGTTTAAAACCCGTAAGAGCTTCGTTACTCTTCGCAACACAAATGAAGATATTTTTGATCAAATCCGAGAGTTCACTGACCCCTCCATAGACAGCAATTTAATTACCACTTTCAAGGTCCAGAAGGGTAGTAAAGACATTGTTAAAATAGTCCATGTGACTCCAGCGGTTCAACCTTAATGTTATGAAGCGACGAGAATACTTTTTGTGCACAATAACAAACAAAAATAATGACTTTATTCAACCAATTTCTTCACTGTTAACGTTGTAAATACAGTGCATCGCTCCCGAGTTCTACGTCAGAACGGCGGCTTACCATTGGCCAACGCTGAGCACTACGACACATGAGTGTGACCAGTACAAAGCCGGCGTTCTGACGTAGAACCTTGAAGCGCTGCACTGTGTTTACACCGCAGGAGACTGTCATGGAAGAGAAGAAATTGTTGAATAAAGTTTTTTTTTTTCTCACAAAAGGTATTCTCATCGCTTCATATCATAAAGGTTGAACAACTGGAGTCACATGGAGTATTTTAACGATGTCTTGACTACCTTTCTGGGCCTTGAAAGTGGTTTCTGGGGGTTCAAAAAACTCTTGGATTTTATCAAAAATATCTTAATTTGAACAAAAGTCTTAGGCCAGATGTCTACCAAAGTGTTATCACGCGACTGTCTGGCATATTCAATTGTATTCAATGGGAGTGCCATGTTTTTAGAACGTGGCGCTGATCAGTATTTCACGCACAAGCTCTGAGCGTTCTGCGTTTTTCACCGGTCATCGAGAGTTGAAGAATGTTCAACTTTGAGTAAAACGCAGCGCTCATCACTGTCACTTTTCACCAAGCTGTCCAATCACAAGGGAGAAGGGGTGGGACAAATACAACTCCGACCAACCGCTTTACAGCATTTTTATATAGAATCAATACAGAAACAAACTATCTGTGAAATGAGATACTAGTAACGCTTACGCGGATATTCCGTATCATAACAAGCAAAGAGTCTCAACTGAAAAAAGCACTACACTGCCAAAACGCCCTCAAGCGCTCGCAGCGAGGCGTTTTCAGCAGAGAGCCTAGCGTTTACAGCTGGCTAAAAACGCTTTGGTGGACTGTCCTTAGGTCCTTAGGACAAGCCTTAGGGTTTGGAACAACATGAGGGTGAGTAACTAATGACAGAAATTACATTTTTTGGGTGAACTATCACTTTCATTGTATTTTTAATTTTAATTAACTCAAATTTTAAGGCAACCAGGTAACTTACTTTTTTAAGTTAAACCAACAATAATTTTTTACAGTGTAAATTTGGTTTTAGATTTAAGCTTAAATTATGAAAAAAATAAATATATTTATCTTCTCAATTTATGGCAGTTGGTGCAGGGCTGTTTTTTTTTCAGTCTATTTTTTCTTGTTTACAAAGTACCAGACGGATGAGCCTCATGTATTACACATTAGCAGAATATTTTTTTGTAAATCGTTGATAAATTATGGTTTGTGAATGGTTTACACAGCAAGTAATTGTGTTTGTTACATAAATGATACTTGATGATTATTTCTGAAGTGGTTGTCATTGCTGGATTTTACCAAATAGTCACCAAAGTTCACAGCATTGAAAGATATTTGAGTATTAAAAACTTAAAGAGTATGCTTGTCTTATTTTACATTTTAAATATCAAAAAATCCATCATTAGCAATACATTTACATGTATAAGATATTGTTTTCAGAGAATGTATTTCTATGACTGTATTTTGTTGTAACATGAAAGAAATGAGAAGAAATTCAGGAAACAAACCATAATGGCTTATGCAGTGTTATTATATAAATGTTATTTTTTATTGGAAAACAAGTCACAAACTCATTAAATACATTCTTCAGGGAAGTATCCATTAACATGACTCATATTTGTTCTCAGAGTTATATTTGATGTCATATTTACCCGTTTTGACTGTAATTGGATAGAATAGGAAGCAGTTTCTTTATTTTGCTTGAGTGCTGAGACCTCGTCCAGACAAGCTTCCCGCGTGCCGTCTGCGACCATCAGCGGGCTTTTCGGGGAAGCTCGGGCTTTAATGGTTGCAGGGACTCTGACACAGCTGTTGATTCTGTGGTCGTTGTTTCTATGTGATTTGGTGAAGTGCCCTGGATGTGTATATTGTGCTGAGCTGCACTAATAGTCCTTGCAGTTTTGAGCCGAGAGGATTACAACAAACACTGCGGTCTTCCTGTGCCATGATCGTAAATCAACAGGCATTAGGCCACAGTAGACAGACGTGTGAGAGAGAGAGAGAGAAAGAGCCAGTTTGCAGCGCCGATCCATCTGCAGCATTTAGCCGCTCTCTTTCTCTCTCTTCCTCTGCTTATTGCATTAAAGCAGTGACACACGGTCAACTAACGGTCTCTGGCTTTCATTGGGACCTGAGGGGGACGTTTCAGTGCGACACAAGCCTCTGCATTTATCACATTTAGGTGTCTGAGTGGAAAACTAAGTTTAAAGTTTGTTTGAGGTTATGGGAAATGGTCTCCTCACAGCAACAATTATTAACCACAAAGAAACTTTAAAGAAACTAGTATTTGACACAGAAATAATATGAAGAATAAATGCAAATAATTATGCCAAAGGGAGACAAAAACTGAAATAATTATCAAATGCATGTGTGTAATTTCTTTTGTGACATTTCCTGAAGAAATGTAACCTTGCCTTGTCTGTTGCTATAATGTTTTGTTTGGTTGCTAGCAGTGTTTTGTGTTTTAGGTTTTTATTATTTAGTTTATATTTCTATTACATTTTCATTTTTGACTGTGAACTGCACTGCCTGGCCACAAATTGATGCACCATCAATGAGCAATTGCTTAAAAGTCTATGACTGGATCATTATTGCAGTGATTATTATGTTTCTAGCATGCTATATATTTGGCAGCAGTTCTTCTAACCCTAATTGATGGAGTGTGTAGCTTTTGACTCTTAAACAACCATGTTGGAAGACACATATTGGACATATTCCAGGATAACAATGTCAAGATTCATCATGGTTAGGAATGAAGAAGAGTAATTTTCACACAAGATCTGGACCAAAAATGTATGCACCTCTTGATGGAAATTACATCACAACATTTATTTCCATAAATTTTTGGTCCATCTTGTATTGCCAATGCAAGAGTCCAGAACTCTGTAAAGTCTCCTCCAGCACATCCCAAAGACTTTCAATGAATTTAAGGTCTGGACTCAGAGGTGACAATACATGTGTGGAAATGATTCTTCATGCTTGACTCCCGTTACAGGTTCATACAGACAGTATTCAAGTTTTTGTGTGAATGGGACATTTCAAGACTCACACCTGTAAGTAAATGCGATTATCAATCCCAAAAAACTGACAGCATGAATGTAGCCTTATTGATTTTCTTGTTTTTCTAGTTTTGTGGAATATTCAGCTTTAGTTATAGTCCGTTTAGTTAGTTTTCAGTTTAGTTATAGTTGTCTGGCATATTTAGTTTTATTTTACTTGCAGTGTTCCAGAATTTTACTTTCAGAAAAACTTTTTAGCATTCATAAATGACATACCCGCATGTTCCCAAAGGGAGTTTTTATTCAGATGTAGCTCACTTCTGAGGGCAGCTGTTAAATCAGTTTGTCAGTAAATGATGAGGAAAAAGTCTTCTTTATGGCAAATTCATTTATACATGAAATTCAGAAGGGACTTTTTTTTCTTTTTTTTCATTTACTGTCTTTGTTAGAAAAAAAGTAATTACCATTAAGTATATTTCCATTCACATGTTTTTTTTATGCAAATGTTGGAATAACGCATAAAAAATGCTGGATGCTTAACCTGCCCCTTATAGTTGTCTCTACACATTAGAGCTGCACGATGCTGGATAAATCACGATTCTGACTATAATTTAGGTTCTGACAAAATGTTAATTGCTGGAGTCTATTTAAAAAAGAATTATTTAAATGTTTGAATGAATGATTCAATGACTCGCTCATAAAGACTTCACTTGTTTCATTACTCTTTTTACGAATTTCTTGAATGAATGATTTTATGAAAAATACATATTTGCCATATTTGAAACATAATTTTTTATTTGAAAAGTTGCTTTCTAAAGGAGATTTAATCTGTTTTGATTGCTAGATGCTCTACCGTATACATCAGTGTTTATATCCAAACTATAAACTTTTATCCCAGTCTCTCTCTCCTAGCATTTGTCCCGTCATAATGCGAGGTCCACTTTTCGCCAGTTTGCTCTCCATTTCTTCCGATCGAGGGCATCATCGGGGATGACCTTGTCATATTTCATGTCTTCCTTTATCCTGTCCATCTTTGGTCTTCCTCGGGGTTGCTTTCCGTCAGGGTTGAGATTCATGGCCCTCTTCACTATTGACTCTTCCTCGCTCCTGACTACGAGGTCATAGCATCGAAGTCGTGCTTCCCTCATATTCTCCATATTCGGTGCTACTCCCATGGTCTTTCTGACATCCTCATTCGCTACTCGGCCCCATCAGGTTAGCCCTAGCGTCCACCTGAGCATCCGCATCTCCATTACATGAAAGGCCTGTTCGTGCCTGTTGGTCGCAGGTCAGCACTCTGCTCTATATAGGGCGAGTGGATGGACGACTGTCTTAGAGATCTTTGCCTTGAGGTGTTTGGGCATGCGTTTATCGCAGAGGCAACGGTGACTTGGCGCCATTTCAACCATGCAGCGTTGACTCGGGACCTGACATCTGAATGTATCTCAATGGGGTGGCTTTCTTCAGATCTATGCTGTTGATACTGATGGTGTCCCTGGTCTTAGTACTGGGATAAAACATACACTTTTATCCCAGTACTCCTGTAATAATATGAATTACTGTAAGACAGAAATAATGATATTGTGTGGCTGGAACAACTGCTCTCTCTGGATCAGAAAGCAGATCTGAATGTTCGCTGTAATCGTACTCGTCAAAAGTTTATTATCATAGAGCCGGGTCGCTGTCATTTAGGAATAATATCGAGGGGGTGTTTGAATCGAGATCACGATTACAATTTTAACTGGAATAGAAGAATGTATTTTAATATTAAAAAGGCAAAACTTTGAGGTTGCACACTTATGCTAGTGTAAATGTTTAAAAACTTTAGGAAAGTGTTTGTAAGTGGGTTTTTAATTGGGTGAGTTTACAGAGAGTGCCTGAGAAATACATTAGCATGTGATAGATCACAGTTTAGTCTTCCATTCTTGGGCAGCTTATGAGTTGAGTTGTGCTCTCAGTGTTATGTTTATTAAAGGGTATTTATTTGAAGTCTCTTCCAGCATCTAACAGCACACTGCTTTTATCTAGAGAACATGCAATGAGACTCGTCTGCTCTTCCTCTCGCACTCAGCTTGCGCTCTGGTAATTAGCCTCCGCTCATTAATTATTAAACGAAGTCACAGATCTGAACCCGTCTCATTATTTAAACATCACACTTACGACATTTTCTGATGACACATAAATAGGAAATGGAAAAACCAACAGGGAGCTTTTAAAATACGGACTGACAGCTTTGTGTGTGTGTGTGTATTGTCACACTAACAGATCTGTAGACTGCAGTGCACATGAAGTCTGTATACATGCAAGTTCAAACGCAAAACGTTAAGCTCGTTCTCCATGGTGATGCCGCATTCGTGCCAAAGATAGATTGCCTTTCATCAGCGTGTCTAAATGTGATCTTGACTGATCACGTTTTTTTATTTATTATATCTCATATTCATTTGAGTTTTATGAGCGTGTGCATATTTACAGCTTGCTCCAGATTTTAAGCTGTCATAAATGCAAATGTTGCTGAACTAATGCAAAGTCTTGGCTTTAAAATCAGACTGCATGAAAAAATAACCAGTGCATCTAGTGCAGCAAATGTATATACTTTGGTTGTTTAGTTTTTCAAGTTTTAACTGGTTTTTAATTGTGTTGTAGGTCTCCTACAATAGTTTTACATGCATCCAAGGTAAAAAAAAACACTTTCATTTTCTCATAATATACATCGCACATCACCTCATTGTCACAGATATTCAATCTCTCTAAACCCCTCCTTTCCTTGAGCTACTCTGCTCTGATTGGTCAGATGGCTCAGTCTGTTGTGATTGGTCTAATGCTTACAGTGCGTGTTGGAAACAAAAAGCCCATTACATTATCAGAATTTCAGCTCTGGAGGTTTCCTCAGTACTTTGATACACAGTGATACAAACAATGGCGTAGTTTTTTTTTGTATCAATTCTAGTGTCTAGTGTCTAGAGTCCTCATCTTTGGATTCACAGCACAGAAAACAGCATCTTCTCGACATGTCGACAACACGAACCAAACTTTTCCAGTCTCAGCTACAACTACAGTGTTTGAAGGCGGGTCAAGGTAGAAATCTTTCACGGGCAGCCAATCGACACCATTATGCAAATGTTTTACATAGGTATGTAACAGGAAATAAGACTGGAATTGCTGACGACTTGTTTCAGCAGTTCAGATTTGGTTCTTTTTTTGAGTTATAATTACTTCAGGTATTGTACACTTTGATCTTTAAAACTTTGCAAACCTTTTACATTCACAAACAGCTATATTACACACGGCATGATATTTGAAAAAGCTAGTTTTTGTGTATCACTATCTTCTTTATGGCTAATTAGTTTAGTTTATAAAATGTATTTATTTAGATGGAACTTTTTAAAATAAAATTATTAAAAGTCTTTTGTCATTTATTATTTAGAGACAAGTAATTGATAACCATTTTTTCCATTCACGTTACATTTGAAATACAGCATAAAAACAGTATGTTTGTTGTTGCCACATGACCTCTTAAATTACACACACACACACACACACACACAACACACACACATGCATGCACACACAAATATTTTTTTTGGGTGTGGGGTGGGGGGTTGGAATACAAAATGTGTGTACTGTAATATGGTAATATGCTATTCTGAGCATAACTCTCCATTTCTCTTTCTTTCTGCCCCATTCTTCATTTCAGTCCTGCTTTTCAGATTCCTTTTCAGACCCTAAAGAAGTAAAATAATGAGACGGCAGTAATGATCCGCAGAAGGATTGAATCTCTTGTCATTGACGAAATAAAGCTGAACATGTATTTGATTGAAGGCTTGTCAAAATTGATTGGCTAATTTTTATTTGCAGGGATTAGAGGTCTAGACAAAAATTGCTTTCTGATTGCTTTATCCATTGTGATCGCCTTTGGCTAGGAATGGAGCTTTATGGTGCCCACTCCTTTTGTGATGTAGGCTACCGTTTGAAAATTTGTGTTGTGTGTGATAGCAGATAATGGTTCCTTGTTGCCATAACGCCCAAAAGACAGCTGTATATTTTTAAAGCTGCTCCACTTCTGAAATACACCAGAAATCTTCCAGAAATACACATTCTTACGCATACCTGCATTCTGTATTACTCTCATCCATCTGCCTGTTCTTTAAAAAATGTAAGCGGTCATGACATAGACTTTTGAAATTATGTTCCTTGAGGTTCACTTATAATGTAATTTACCCACAAAAAATAAATATATATGTGTAAAAAAGATTATTGTCAACCCTCATTCTGACCCTCTGTCTAAAATTATCAATTTTTAAGGGACGTAAACGGCCACTGTTATGATTGGATAACATAAGTGCAGAGGAAACTGTATCAACGCCCACTAGTGCAGACGAGTAAGTGTTTAGAAAACATTATCCATATAAAACCTTCATTTACAGAAGCATCATTAAATCATTTACTTACGGTTTGTTGTGAAGCTGCTGTCAGTTCCAATACAGTCTGGATATCTTCATCGTACTAGATCTTTCATCGTGTCTCGCTGACAAAACAAAATGCTCCGAACAAACATATTATCCTTCAACATGATCCGTGATGCCATTAAAAATAAACCATCCATCCACTGGTTCCTGACTCTGATATCCTTCTGAAGTCTCTACAGAAATAAACCAATGAGCTGTTTAAACTGGACATGTGAAACTGGACGCCATTCACTCTTCCATTTGTCCTGTTGTCATGTGTGTGTGGAGTATGTCAGACACTAAATGCACATCTGTAAACTGTACCCAGTATAGACAGTGATTATAATGGGATCTTTTTGTTTTTGACATGAGCTGTTAAGTGACTGAACGGCAGTGAGCGGTGCGATGATGTATAGCTATTCACTCCGGATGAAGTCATGCAAATGTACTTGTACGTGTGACATCAGATCCCACAATATCCAAATGAGCCAATTTGGAGCTTGATTAAATATATGCTACATCTAACTTAACTCCCTTTAGGAATGTCCAAGTAATTTTTGAAACAAAACATTTTATACAAGTATATATAAATATATATGGCCTCAAAAATGACATTTTACTATTATTTTTTTAAATTAGACATGTACATGGGACTAGAACAGTATTATATTTAATGAATGAATGCTTTAATAACTAATATTGTCTGAGATAAATTTGTTTTGAATTTTTCATCGATCTAGACAGCTGTATTTACGCTTTTAAATACCTCATATGACGTTAGCCATTTTGTTGCGATGTTCAGTATTAATAAACATTAGTTAGTAACAGTGGCTAACAGCGACAGCTTCTGTCCCCAGGGCCTTCTGCCACCCACTATAAAACATCCCTCTCATAAAACAGCCCCATAAACAGGTTTATTATCCTCGTCTCCACAGCACAGCACATTACTGCACACACACTGCTAGCAGCTCCTCCAGCTGTAGCGGGAAATTGAAGTTTTTAACCCAGTGTAACCCTGTTTCCTGCAGTTATAATAGTTTGGTTTCTTGATGGGGCGGGTGTGGAGAGCTCTTTGAATTTTTATAAAATGTTATATGCTCTTCATTTCCTACTTCCAAATCGGTCATTTTGTCATTGATGGAAATATGACGTGAACCATTCCTTGCAAAAATCACGGTGCCACAGCAATATCAGCATTATCAGTGTTATTTTAATACTATTTACAGTCAAACCAAAAATTATTCTGACATCAGATATAATTTTTTACTAGTGGGTGCAGGACACTATAGTTCATTTATGTAAGTGAGGATAACAAAATAAAGTAAACTGTGACATTTTATGGTCAAAAATTCTTCATACAGTGGACAACCAGTAAAACTGATGAAAAATTTGGGACCACAATTATTCAGACACTTTGACCTGACCGTGTTCTGCTGAAGTGTTTTTTCTTTAAATGCTAATGCGACCTTTTACACCACAGACTGAACTAAATGAAGCATTGCTTGGTCATTGGTTGAACTAAATTGGTATTATCTAATTGTGTAGTTAAATTTAACAGCTGATTGGTTGATTGTAATTCATTACTTACCTTTCTATCAAAGTTATCTGACATTATGAAGATGAATTTGTTCTGACACAGTTTAACTCTGAGTTTTTGTCATATTTTATTACCATTTTCTAAACTATAGTGAATAAAATACAGTGTCTGAATAAATTTTTTTTTGACTGTATATATATTATATATGCCATACATATTTGGAATTATTAAAAAAATATATATATATATATATTTCAATTTTAAGTCATTTTAGTACTTCAACTTAAACTTTTTTACATTTCTAATTTTTTTACTCTGGTTTACTTTAGAGAATACCACAGTAAATACTGTGTGCATATCCAAAATATTGTATTTTGCTCACAAAAATATATACTAAAATAACTACAGTTTCGACAAAAAGATAATAGATACTACTAGACCCTATCTTAATTTACGATAATAACTGTAAAAACAATGTTTTTTTGATGGAAGCTATGCTTACTGGCTTTATTTAAGTTGTACTACACTATTCTGCTTCCTGTGCCTTCTCGCATTATCCGGATGAGGTTGCATAATTGGTAAGCAGTGTTTTGTTTTGAAATATAAGACATTGCACATGAAGTGCACAGTCTTTGTGCAATGCTGTGGAACACTGAGATTGATCAGGCTTAAAATAGACCGCTTTTTATTTTGTTTTTACATAAGATACAGTAACAAATATGTTAGATCAATGCAAGCAGTTTAGGTGTCATCTAAATCTGTAGCACCTCGCTCTCTTATTCATCAACATGTGCCCTTGTGCCCTCAAAAACCAGCTGACTCTATCAAAATCTCCATGATTCATTTCCTTACTGTCTGTCCCACAAGACCTTGTGCCGAGTGGGCTGTAAACTCGCGTTGCAGTGACATGCAGCGTTCGTATGGTGCTTCATTCAACTGCGTTGCTGCTGTATTTATAATAACACAGGTCAAACTTGATGTTAGCGCACTGGAAGGAGCACTGGATGACATCCTATCTCACAGAGGACTCTGAAAACCCATTAAAATTATGTTCCAACCCGATGTGTCTCTCAGGAAATTGCTAAATCCTTACAAGTGTCTTTAAAGCTCCTACAAACTCGCATTTCCTGGCCCAATCCCGTCTCTTTCATTCTTTATTCCATTAGTTATATTGTGCATCTAAGTATGAAGGGTGAGAGTGCAGTGATTTAGTCTAGATCAAAGGCTGAATGCCGCAGGGATTAAAACCTTGTGGGGTTTTTTTAGGCTAAACGCGGTCTGCTACGAATCACTGGGGGCCCATGACTAGCACTAATGCTAATGCTAACCTTCACAGATTAGTCAATAAACATTCTAATGAGAATGTTCCATCAATGTGTTTTAGTAAGCCATGTAAGGAGAGAGTCTGGGGTCTAATTAGAGTGCAGTCTGAGGATGGAGAATCTAGTCTTTTAACTGTATTCATCTGAGTACATAAAAGGTTACTGTAGGATCTATCTATCTATCTATCTATCTATCTATCTATCTATCTATCTATCTATCTATCTATCTATCTATCTATCTATCTATCTATCTATCTATCTATCTATCTATCTATCTATCAATTGTTCTAGCTAGAACAATTATATATATATATATATATATATATATATATATATATATATATATATATATGTGTGTGTGTGTGTGTGTATTCAAATATACTTAATAATATTACGCAGTACACAGACATATATTATGTAATAAACTTTTATTTTAGATGTGATTAATTGCAATTAATCGATTTGACAACATACACACACACACACACACACACACACACACACACACACACACACACACACACATGTATATATATATATATATATATATATATATATATATAATCATAAAACACGGGACATGATGTTTAACTGTCCATTGTGCCAATGGATAGTATGCACATGAGGTTTGCCTCAATGTTGAGAGTGGCGTGAGAGTTGTATCTCAAGAGTGGGAAAACATTTTTCCCACTTCCCTTCTTCTTCTAGGGGACACATCATCAGTGGTGTACCTTTGAATCAGGGGGTGTTTCGCCCATTCAACACTATACACCCTCATCAGAGGTGGCCAGCTACAGGGTGATCAAACCTGAGCTTGTGTCCCTTGCCCAAAAAAAAAAAAAAAAAAATAAAATAATCCTTTGGCACAGCCCACGGGACTTTGCAAGACAGGGGCGTCCTCTTCCCTGACTCAAGCCTAGAGCTGACTATATATATCATGCAAAAAACACACACACACAAAACCAGTATGCCCCCAATGCAGCTGGTCTTTGCATTTGCAGTCATAATTAATCTCTATAATTAGTTTATCAGGTTTATCAGGTTTATCAGGCAGCAGTTGCTATGCTATGAACATTTTCTGGTTTATTGTGTTCTTCTCACATATGCACTACATAAAATGACAAGCAAGTTATTACAATGTGTTTCGAGAGTCCAATATTACATAAAGTATATTAAAGAAGCTTACATAAGACACTGTGATTTAGGCTGCAAGCTGTGCTGTAATATGACTTCATATATCATATCTGTGCCACATTAAAGCCCATATAGAGACTCTGGCTTGTCCTCTTGAATGTAGTGGAGCATGCATTATATAAATTTAGACAATGACTAAGTTATGAATTATAACAGATGTGAGAAAGTAGCTGTCTGCTGGGACCTTTTTCAAGAGTGACGTGAATTAGAAAATGTTTAGTGTGTGAATGACCGTAAAATAGGTGACAATAGATGATAGATGGTGTTTGAAGGTTAGAGTTTTACAGGGTTTTAATGGATTTCTACCGCAGTCAGAAGCTAAAGGTGAAACGTTGGTTTGGAGTATGCTGATGAGGAAAACTATATTTGCATGTGTACATGAGATAGAAACAGCATGTTTGGCAGGAAAACTGATGAGTTAGCTGCTGCCTTTTCCCTTCGTTTGACAAGGTGCCTCATTAGTGTCTTTCTATATGAAAACACAAGCAATGACGTTAACACATGCATACATTTACTTAAAGCTATACTGATATGTTGCCACAGTAAAATGATAGGATCCGATACTAATAACAAGGTATTTAGATACTAAGTGTTATGTTACTTAGTGATTATAGTGGTATTTATGTGACAAAAAAAAATCACTGATTCATGTGTTATTGATACTATTATTGAGGATTTGTACATTCTCTTAAGAGCATCTGAGTGGCGTTTGCATGTGCAAAACTCGCTGACATGATGCTAAATTGTTGTAGGTGGTTGCCAGGGAGTTGCTATGTGAATACCTAGGATACCTTATCCTAGTTTTTATTCATTCCTTTGCACAATAGTGCAGGATGGGCTACATGTCAGTTTAGTGAGGTTTGTTCACATCACATCACTAACCTTAAAGCGATAGTTTACCCAAAAATGAAAATTCTGTCATACTCACACTCATGACGTTCCAAACCCAGAAGACTTTCGCTCATCTTCAGAGCACAAATTAAGATCTTTTTAATGAAATCTGACAGCTCTCTGAACTTTTTTTCCCAAAAAGTTCATAAAGAGGTCATAAAATGAATCCATATATATCGGGCAGTTCTGAAGAGACACATGAAGAACAGATTGAATTTAGCCTTTTATTCACATATAGAAACATTGACACATTCGCTTAACCTGCTTGATGTGCGAGGAACAAACCTCATTGGATCTTGCTGAAGCTTAAACGTGCTGCGTAACACAAGAATGAACCTCATTGGTTCTTGCTGAAGCTCAAACGTGCTGCGTAACACGAGAATGAACCTCATTGGTTCTTGAGAAGCTCAAAGGTGCTGCGTAACACGAGAATGAACCTCATTGGTTCTTGCTGAAGCTCAAACGTGCTGCGTAACACAAGAATGAACCTCATTGGTTCTTGCAGAAGCTCAAACGCGTGCTGCGTAACACGAATGAACCTCATTGGTTCTTGCTGAAGCTCAAACGTGCTGCGTAACACGAGAATGAACCTCATTGGTTCTTGCTGAAGCTCAAACGTGCTGCGTAACACAAGAATGAACCTCATTGGTTCTTGCTGAAGCCCAAACGTGCTGCGTAACACAAGAATGAACCTCATTGGTTCTTGCTGAAGCTCAAACGTGCTGCGTAACACAAGAATGAACCTCATTGGTTCTTGCTGAAGCCCAAACGTGCTGCGTAACACGAGAATGAACCTCATTGGTTCTTGCTGAAGCTCAAACGTGCTGCGTAACACAAGAATGAACCTCATTGGTTCTTGCTGAAGCTCAAGCATGCTGCGTAACACGAGAATGAACCTCATTGGTTCTTTCTTAAGCTCAAGCATGCTGCGTAACACAAGAATGAACCTCATTGGTTCTTGCTGAAGCTCAAACGCGTGCTGCGTAACACGAGAATGAACCTCATTGGTTCTTGCAGAAGCTCAAACGTGCTGCGTAACACGAGAATGAACCTCATTGGTTCTTGCTGAAGCCCAAACGTGCTGCGTAACACAAGAATGAACCTCATTGGTTCTTGCTGAAGCTCAAGCGTGCTGCGTAACACAAGAATTAACCTCATTGGTTCTTGCTGAAGCTCAAACGTGCTGCGTAACACAAGAATGAACCTCATTGGTTCTTGCTGAAGCTCAAACGTGCTGCGTAACACAAGAATGAACCTCATTGGTTCTTGCTGAAGCTCAAGCGTGCTGCGTAACATGAGAATGAACCTCATTGGTTCTTGCAGAAGCTCAAACGTGCTGCGTAACACGAGAATGAACCTCATTGGTTCTTGCTGAAGCTCAAACGTGCTGCGTAACACAAGAATGAACCTCATTGGTTCTTGCTGAAGCTCAAACGTGCTGTGTAACACAGGAATTAACCTCATTGGTTCTTGCAGAAGCTCAAACGTGCTGCGTAACACGAGAATGAAACTCATTGGTTCTTGCAGAAGCTCAAACGTGCTGCGTAACACGAGAATGAACCTCATTGGTTCTTGCAGAAGCTCAAACGTGCTGCGTAACACGAGAATGAACCTCATTGGTTCTTGCAGAAGCTCAAACGTGCTGCGTAACACAGGAATTAACCTCATTGGTTCTTGCTGAAGCTCAAACGTGCTGCGTAACACGAGAATGAACCTCATTGGTTCTTGCTGAAGCTCAAACGTGCTGTGTAACACAAGAATGAACCTCATCGGTTCTCGCGTGTCAAGCGAACATGCTTGAACTTCTATTTACCACAACTGATGTGAGTTGATGAAAAAAGCCTAAATTAAATTTGTTCATCACATAAAGCAATCGTGTCTCTTCAGAAAATTTGAACTCATATGTTCTCGATATGGTTTTAAAATCTCTTTATGAACTTTTTGAAGCGTCAAAGTGGTCATTGCGTAACCGTCAATGGAGGGACAGAAAGCTCTCAGATTTCATCCAAAAGATCTTCATTTGTGTTCTGAAGATGATCAAAAGTCTTACGGGTTTGGAATATGAGGGTGAGAAATTAATGACAGGATTTTCATTTTCATCTTAAGTATTGCAATAGTAATAGCCTTGCTTTTGAAAGCACCACTAAAAAACATTGTAAAAGCATGGTAAGCTTTTTTTCTTTTCATTTTCATGTGAAGTGGTCTCTGTAAATATACAGCAATTCCTCATGTACGCTCTCTTCCCCTTCCATCCATCCATGTATTATTCTGTATGACTCACCGTATTTGACTCTAATTTGAGTGAGTCCCGTTGGACTCTGGCTGGAGGTGACAGACCAGCGTTAGAGAGAATTCTAATGTGCTCATTACAATCAGCACATCATATACACCGCTTGAAATTCTGAACACTGATGATTCCTATTGGAAAATATATTACGGAATAAATCTGCTTCTAAACACACATAATGGATCCGTAGGCACATTTAGAGGGTTATTCCACCTAAAAAGTGTAAATGAGATTTAAATGCTTCTGTGAAAATGAAGATTTTCAGCAATATTTTTGTCAGGAATATTCTTCAAAAGAGTGTCTTTGTGTTCGTTTCAAGGATAAAAGAAAGGCATAGATTTAAAATGTCATAAGGGTAAATAAATAATGACTATTCTAGTTTTGGGGTGAACTACTAAAATAGTTTTACTTGGGTTTCAATGTGTATGTGTGGATGTAAAGATTAGTGTTTTTGTCTCTTGATATTGTGTTTATTTAGTATGACCGTTTTGATTATTGAGGCTTTCACCAGTGGTTTTCACCAGTTTTGCAGCTTCGGCTTTGTTTATATGTGAGTCCCTCAGTCACTGTTCTTTATTGATAAATATTTAAAATGGATACCTATTTAAAGGTAGGATTGGTGATTTTCGGAGGCTAGCAAAAGTGAGCTAGCTTTGAGAGCATAAGATCCCACACTCCCTTCAGAGCATCTCCAAAGCCACGCCTCCTTTAAAACACATGAACGCACACAGCAGGAAGCTAACAAAAAACGTCATGGGACGAAAGATGGCGTAACCACCTGTCTGCTGCAGATTCATAAGATGGTTGTTTTGGTTCAGGAAGAACTGTAAAAAGGTGGCTGGTGTTTCAGTTGCGGTGACTGACGTCTGTCTAACTCAAAGCGTGAAATGCGCTGATGACGTGAGATGTCTGCGCGAACAGGTGCGCAGAGGTATGGAAATATATATGCTGACAGGCAGTTAGGCCATCGTATCATTGCATTTGTTTGAATTAGAAGGACTTTTATATAGATGTGAAGAGAATTTCAACTAGCAACACATTTCTGGAACAAATCACCTACCCTGCCTTTAAAATGTGGAAAAACTATGTGACCCTGACCACAAAACCAGTCATAAGGGTAATTTTTTTATTATTATTATTGAGATTTATGCATCATCTGATAGCTGAATAAATAATCCGGTAACACTTTATAATGGGCATTAGTTAACATTAGTTAATGTATTAACTAACATGAACTAACCATGAGCAGTTCATTTGTTATATAAATCCAACTGTTCATGGTTTGTTCATGTTAGTTCACAGTGCATTAACTCATGTTAGCAAGATTTTAATAATGCATTAGTAAATGTTGAAATTAACAAAGATAAATAAATGCTTTATAATTGCAGCAGTTCATTATTAATTCATGTTAACTAATGTAGTTAACTAATGTTAACTAATGACCATTATTCTAAAGTGTTAACAATAATCCTTCAATATTTGTTAGGATAGGATATTTGGCCGAGATACAACTATTTCAATTTCTGGAATCTGAGGGTGCAAAAAAATCGAAATATTGAGAAAATCGCCTTTAAAGTCCCTGTAAAGGCATTTCTGAGATTTGTTTCTAAACACATTAGAAATGTTATAAATGTATTGTTGAAACACATTACAAAGACTGTGAACTATGTAGTACTGAATTCAGAAGTTAGACCGTTAAGCAGTTTTTCACCATTGCTGTCTTCCGGATTTTTTGGGTGGGGTTAAAACGGTGGCTCGATGATGCACTGGAGCCGCTTGGCATGTGGCCCCTCCCCCATAACTAGAGCACAGTCGCAATTTCGCATCAGTTCACCCGCTAGATTGCGAGTTACTGTCAGTACCGTTAGTTACTACAGCCTACAATTTAAAAAACAGCCTACAAAACAAAAAAAAAGACAATCTCAAGAAGAGGTGGATTAATCCGCTGCAGAATGGGAAGAATGCAGAAGTTGCTTTCCCGCGAGTGGGTGTGGTTTCGGCTCCGATCAACGGACAGCGTTTGAGAGCAGAGAATGCTGCTTATTTTTTCAAGATTTCGATAAGATATTTTATGTACTTAGCGGATTTTTATGATTCAAATTTGGCTAGTTGGTTAATAACACATTTATCTATTGTGTGAGAATCTCAGAACACATGTTTAATTTTGATTTTACAGGGACTTTAAAACGAAGTCCTTAGCAATGCATATTAGTACTAATAATACATTTTTTATATATTTACGGTAGGACATTTACAAAATATCTTCATGGAACATGATCTTTACTTAATATCCTAATGATTTTTGGCATAAAAGAAAAATCTATAAATTTGACCCATACAATGTAGTGTTGGCTAGTATTGCCACAAATATACCCATGCGACTTTTGACTGGTTTTGTGGTCCACGGTCACATGTAGGCCCTTTAATATTTAGAAAAGAAACATTTATTATTATAATCAATGTTGAAGACATTTATGCTGCTTAATATTCCACGGAGGGGCTTCAAGATTTCTGATTCTCCACTAGGCAGAACATATATAACTCTCCCATCAGCGATGATATCCATCTCTTATACGATTCCTGTATAACTGCCCTTATTAGAGAGAATATACAGGAACAGGGAAAAATAGCAGCATGGTGTACTACAGTATATATTCTTATTCTTGCCATTTTCTCACCAGGTTATCTCACTCCTTTCATTATTCCTTCATTAAAATATCAAGAACATTGCCAGACCTCTTCTTCTCTCTCCTCTCTTTCTCCATTTAACACAGAGCTGTGGTTGTTTCCATAGCATTAAACTTCACCTATACCACAGACCATGTAAAGAGGTCACCGGCGGAGAGGATGACAGTCACTGAGAGATAGCACAGACCCTGCTGAGATATGACATCCTGTGTGTATTTATGGAGGCCCGAAAGCAAGCCTCAAGGGACGCGATAGGAAAATATCGAGGTCTCCTGGTTTGTGTTTGAATGCCACCCGACACTCTCGGATTGTTTGCGGACAGCAGGGCGTCGGTGTGCCAGTCACCGTGGTTTGTTTTATTTGTCTGACAAATGTTGAGGTTCGACTTTTTGACCTGCGAGACGTGTTTTGGGAGACTTCAGACTTTCGCTACGCTTCGCAAACGACCAGAAGGAGGTCATTGTAATTATCAGAAGGGCATTGATAAAAAAAATCTATTATATTTCCAGGTGTTTATTTGGTTTTAGCTTAGTCCTGAGATAATGTGGTCCAATACATCAGATTAATCTGCTGATCTTGAGTATGTACGCTAATGGCTCTGAACTGTTTGGACAGCAATGTTTATCTATGCACCCCCTAAAATGTCTCTTCTAGGTTATCTTTGGATGTTATCGTGCATAGGACACAAAATAACAGGAGTATTGCGAGATATTTTTATGTCTCTGTTCCAGACAAGCTGCTACACTGCCTACAAAGGCTGCTGTCTTCTAAGGCAGCATCTGAAAATGAAATGACTGAACACTCTACACTCCAAAGTGTACGTGACGAGAGCAAAGGGAGCAAGGCAAGGAAAAACAAAACGTTCATGAGGACAGGCTGTTTTTTAGATTTACATGTATACAATTATATAACATTGTATAACAATTTCCATCTAATTGAATTGATTAAAACCAATCAATGATGAAAACAGTTCTGCTGCGTAATATGTTTGCGGAAACAGTGATCATTTATTTTCAGGATTCTTTAAAAAAATAAAAAAACTTTTCAAAATAGAAACCTTTTGAAACTTTTGTAAATATCATTCCTGACACTTTTGATTTAAAGCATACTTAATGAAACATTTCTATATAAATATTTATTATATAATTTCTGTATAATTTATATAAGTTGCAAGGTATAATCTCGCAATTGCATGTTAGGAAGTCAGAATTGCGTGATATAAACTCGCAATTGAGATATAAAGTCAGAATTGCAAGAAATAAAGTCAGAATTGAGAGATGTAAACTCGCAATGGCGAGAAATAGTCAAAATGGCGAGAGATAAAGTCAGATTTGTGAGATAAAAAGTCACAGTAACCTTTTTTTCTTTTTCATTCTGTGGCGGAAACAGGCTTCCATATATAACACTTGGGTTAGAAGTTTCTCAGCTAGTGGACAATAGGTAAGCTTTGCCTCAATGACATTCCAGTCATTGTTTTCTGTAAATTTTGCACACGTCATTTGCTTTGGACGGGCATCTGTGAGGGATTTCCAACCACTGTGTATTTGACCGCTGTTTAAAAGCATTTCATTTTAATGGCTGTTAGCGCCGTCAGCCTGCCAACAAAGCCTTGGACCGTTCCTGTGTTATTCAGGCCTTGTTACTGAGTGTGTGAGAGAGGAAGGAAGCGAGAGAGTTTCTGAGGTGTGTGTTCCATTAATAAGGAACAATTGAGGTGGTATCACTGCTTATTAGGTTTAATTTAGAGCTATCGCAAAACTTAATGTGTCTGTGGCGCGGTCACGACCTCCTTAAACTAAATTACAGACGCATTCTGTATTAGAGACGTGTTCTCTGCTGCAAGACCAGATGGGAGGATACCTATCCTGACCTCTGACCCTTCCTTCGGGCACAGGGGTTCAGTCTGAAGTGGGACGGGGGCATGAAGGAGATTAGAGGGAGATGGAGGGAGAGAGAGAGAGAGCAGTTTTGAAGGCTCTAGACAATGAATGGTTTCTTTGGGAGATATAGGGAAGTATTTACTAGCTCTGTGTGGCACCAGTCCTTTTGTCCTTTTAGTGCCCCCTAATATACAGCTTGTAAACACACGCACACAGACACAATTTTGTAGAATACGATTTTGTCTTTCAATTTAAAAGGGTCATAACATAAAAAATAAATAAAAAGATTTTAACTGCCTCCTTTGAAGTAAAATAGTTTGATGTAGACTACCATTCATAAGTTTGAGGTCAGTTGGATTTTCTTTTAATGAAAAGTATGCTTTTATTCGATAAGGATGCATTAAACTGATCAAAAGTCTGTTTCAAATAAATACTGTTCTTTTGAACTTCAGTTCATCAAAGAGTCATGAAAAAAATGTTTCACAGTTTATATGAAAAAGTAAGCAGCATAACTGTTTGCAACATCGATAATGAGACATTTTGTTTTGCAGCAAATCATCATATTAGAATGATTTCTGAAAGATCATGTGACACTGAAGACTGGCATAATGATGCTGAAAATTCAGCTTTGATCACAGAAATAAATTACATTTATAAATATATTAAAATAGAGGTTAGCCAATCGTCATTTACGTCGAGAGATATGGCAGCCAGCACTGAAAAAACAATGAGTAAAATGTACTTAATTTAGTTTTTAAGTAAATCTGACATATGGAATTAAGTAAACTACTTAACAAAGATGCGTAAAATTAACAAAGAATATAAGTAACTCTAACTTTAAAAGTTTGTTGAGTAATTTACTTAATGTTTTCTTTGCAATATTTTTTACTCAAACAATATAACACAGATTTAAAGCACACTTTTAAAATGTATGCTTTACTTAGAAAAAAAATTAAGTAAATAATGAAATAGATATTGTGTAGAAACCATATCTACATAATCGAAGTAACATGGTACCCACCTGAACACGGAGACCTCAAAACTTGGTACACAATACACAATGACGGTAACATTTGATGGATCATTTGATGGATTATTCAAGCCCCAGTGCATGATGGGAACACTAGTATCATAGAAGTTGAGTAGGTTTTAGGTTGATATTTACGCTTTAATTTCTACAAGCGAGTTGAGTATATAGAATTTACTTGTTATTTGTTTTGTTTTTTCTGTAGTATTTACTTCACCACAGAATCATTTTTATCATTGAGGTTAATTCAGACTCCCATATATCGCAAAAAAGTTTTTACGCTCGCACAAGGTGGTTTTTCAGTTCGAATAAGGATATTTTTGCAAAACTGCAATGGGAACAGGTCACCTTGGCATGCGGAAAAGTTGATCATTCTTTACAGATGATGCGGACAGAAGGACAGAAGACGAGACAGAGTTCTTTATTAATCTCATAAAAGACAATAGAATTACAGGAATACTGGATTCTAAACAACAACAAAAAATGCCACACTATCATGAAGACCTTGAAGCAGATATGAGGGAGAAACACCCACAAACACGTATGTTGTAAACGCGGCTAGTGTGAACAGCAAAAACCATATGAAATCTTATCCTTTCCACTCTGATTTTGGCCATGTGGTACCAAATCAGATACAGGTCTGATGTTCTGCAGTGTGTCCTCAGTCTGAACAGTCATACCGGAATTCATGCAATGTCACAATTCTGCACTCATAGGAGTCAAGTCAAAAATGTTGTTACATACCCAAAGTTATCAAGACAGTTGTGATAGGTATTCAGTGAAGGACAGTGATGTATCAGAACTCATAAGTATTACATGCGACAGCTCTCTATACAAGCAAAACATCATACATATTTAAAAACTGCTCTTTTTTATATATATTGTCTGAGGACAGCTATTTGAGCAATAAATCGGAATTGAGCACTAAGGCTTGCAGTGTGAACGTAGCATAAGAGTCTGAAAGATGGTACAAAAGGGGGCATGTTGATGTACAAATCACTAAAATGGTTAAAATTGGTAGATTTTTTTAAGAAAATCATTTTAGTAGTTGCCTATTCAAAACATGATACCACAATGCAAGTGTGATGTGGGTGTTTTTAGTGCATTGTCATGTGGTTGCTAGATGATTGCTGAAGACTGATCACTTAATAGCACATATTTCTTTAACATGCTGCACGGTTTGAGATATTCATGACCGTAGCACAAAGAATACAGGGTGAGTTACACACTGAAGTTTAATACCTAGGGTTGGTGATTTGTTCAAATCCCTATATAACCTCAAGTTTGTGCTGCAGTAATTGTGATGTTTGTCTATGCAGCACCGCTGTACATAAAACTGTGTAGTATGTGGCCTCTTTAAAGTAATGTGTTTGACAATGTTCTTTGTTTTATGTGTGCAGTGGATAAATATTGTGTCTCGTGCTAATGGATTCTCTCTCTAATGCACTGAGATTCATTCTGCCTTATGAGTTTAAGCCCTCGCAATGCTGCTATTCATTTAGAAACTTTTCACCAAAGGCATCTAAAGTTCTTTCAGATAGTTTCTCATCTCTTTCATTTCCGTCATCCTAAGGGATGTCTTAATTATATTAGTCATTGTTTCATCTCATTTAAGTGCTATGTATTGTTGGAGGCCTGTTGAAAATAGAGGAAGGGGAAATTGAGAGAGGTCTCAAACAAATCCTCACCGTCGCTGTCATGAAAATGCTTCAGATCAGATTTTTTGGCTTTAATGATAGAAACACAAAAAAGCGTGCACTTCACTGGCAGATTGCTCAAAGTGGGTGCTTGTCCAAAAATAACTTAAAAGAGAAAAAAAAATATATATATATTTATCTATAAAGTCAGCACACCACGACTCGAAAAACAGAGAAATTTGGCAGCAAAATTTAGATAAAAAAAAACTGACATGCTCATGGAGTTGGCGTTATATAGTCTGTCAATACATTTCTAAACATTTGGTCCTAAATTTCTATATTCTTGGAGCCGTGGTGACTTTATGTATTTTTTTTTATTTTAGGTTTTAATGATGATTATAATGTTTTTATTACATTTATATATTTTATATACATTATATATTTTTAAATATTTTATATGTATATGTTTTATACAGTCATGCAGACTCAAATTTTTGTTGTAGCTTATTTTTGTTGAAATTATTCTTTTTAATAATTCAATTAATACTTTTAATGGTGAAAATTTACTGTAAATTTATATTGTTTTTAACATGTTCTATTTATCAATAAATCCTGAAAAAAGTATCACGATTTTCACAAAATAGCACAGCATTGATGATAATAATGATAAATGTTTCTTAAGCAGCAAATCATCATATCAGAATGATTTCTGAAGGATCATGTGACACTGAAGACTGGAATAGCGAGGCTGAACATTCAGCTTTGCATCACTTTTTTTTAATATAAGAAATTAATATAGAAAATACTTATGTTAAATCACAATAATATTTTACAGTATTACTATTTTTACTGTATTTTAGGGTTCCAGTAAAAGGGTTTAGACTTCTTTCAAAAACATTAAAATATTTTGACATTTTAAACACATCTGATTTCTTCAGCATTCCCTCTTGATTTTTAAACTGACTAGCTTCTTTCTACACCCTCAAAATGATCCTCATGCATTCATATTCTTCAAACACTGAGTTGTCTCATCTGTCTTAGCATCCTTCCTTTCCCGCTCCTAGACGTCATGTAAAAATAAAATAAACTAAATTTGCTTTGTACTAGGAGTCAAGGTTCTGCGAGACTGTTCAGATGATGTGATGTATGTTGCTTGACCACGGTTCACCCTGTTGCATGTGTGTTTGTGTCAGTAATATACTGCAGTGGGGAGGGTTGACACGTGCTCGTAAATTATCCAATTACCACAATCATGCTTTGTGAAATAAAGAAAGGGACAGATGAAAAAGCAGTGTGGAAAATAAAAGAGCAGATGGTGGCACTATTCTCGAAGCCAGTGGCCACTCCTTCCTCCACGGACTCAATGAAAAAGGTGCTGAAGATGAATTGCAGTGTGTGTCTTTGAGTGAGTGTGTGTGTGGTCTCGGGACGGTACGGTAATTGAGGGTTGTCCGTGAAAGAAGCCCTCAAGACTCTCATCTGGTTTCTGTCCGAAGGAAGAACTGATTGTCAGAGATGAAAGCCCCACTTACGCTCACTCGTAGACAGACGGGTTCCTAACACCCGATGAAATCACGCAAGACTGTTTTACTTTACAGACAGGTATTGTGGATTTTGTTAGTAGTCTGTTCCTCATAAAGTGCCCAAATAATTAAGGGCTTCTGTTTTGCCTCACTCTCATGTGGAGTCGTCTGTGCATTTAGTTTAATTTCAGAATATAATGCTATGAAGTAATTAAAGGCGCACAGCATGTCTAACACCGCAGATGTTTGAAACGTTCATTAATCATTTTTACCTGTATCTTTTCAGAGACTTTGTTTGTTGTAGGGGAGAGCGGGGCACAACCTAACACTTTTTGACTTTTTCAGTTTGTGTAAACACTTGGGGTTCAGAGTATTTACACACATCTAGTACGATTATGTGGTTTTGTTTCATTAATACAGTGTACACTTTTTACTTGATTTCCCCCGAAAGAATGGAAGTGAAATGTGACAACATGCCCCATAGGTGGAGTACATTGTAACATGACCAAATGACAGCTTCAAATGTTATCTGATGTATATCCAAGACAAAATATTTCAATAAAATACAACTTTTTCATATAAAATAATGGTATTTTTTAATAATTAAACATACACATTTTCGAGTTTGACAACAAACACCCCAAAACACAGCTATACAGCATAGTTAAAAACGTAATAATAATTAATAATTTCTGAACATTGACTCTCATTCTTTATCGCCTTTTTCTCATGGTTTCTCAATAGAATTCATAAACGTATAGAATAGGATAGTTCTAATAGAGGCACTGCACAACTGGGATTTAAACCCGGCCCGTGTCTTCTGCTGATTAGATCAGAATTAAAGAACCATCTCAACTGATAAATAACAGATATAAGATTATAATAATATCAGATTTGTCTTTTTAAACTTCAGTAATTTACTTTTGCATGGTTAAATACATGCTCAATGATAACTTCCAAAGAGTTTTGAATTTTGGTGCAATTTTTTTTTCTCTGTGTAGTGTTGAAATGGCAACTAGTCAATACACTAAGTTTCGTCATGCTGGCATGTGTGGAAAGATTTAATCCATGTGTGTTACTAACCCCGCGTTAGGTTGTCTCTGCTCACCCCTTTTATTAGCTCCAAAAATCTGATGTGCTGCTAGGGTTGGGTATCATTTGAATTCCTGCTTATTTTTCAGAAACGTATCGATTCTGATTCTTTTGGATTCTTAATTTAAATTCCAATAAGGTAAAAAAGTAGATATCATTCACATTTATTCTAAGGGCCAGATTTACTAAACAGGGCAAATTAGCCTGAGAGCACAATCCCATAAAAGCGCAGATGGGAGTGTATAGTTCTGCTTGTGCAAATTAAAGAACACAGACGCAGCCGGATCATTCCCATAATGACCAGCGCAAGCTACCAGTTAGCGTCTGGTTTAAGATGTGCTTTCCTGTAGCTCAAACAGTAGAGCATGACTCTAGCAACACCAAGGTCATGGGTTCAATTCCCAAGGAAAGCAAGAACTGACTGAAATGTAAAATGTGAACCTTGAATGCATTGTAAGCTGCTTTGGATGAAAGTGTCTGCCAAATGCATAAAAAAAGAATAAGCTAATCAATAACTAAGATAGTTAACTCCACATCAGCTACATAAATTCATGAACTAACCATTCAGAAGCGTCCTGTCTTGTTCTACATGTTGTCACTTCTTCTTTAGTCTCTCCATCATTGTCCGACTCTGATTTGAACACAAAAGGCTGAACAGTTTCATTGCTTGTCTGCATGAGGTCATCAGTGCTGTTAAATGGAGTTCTTGAAGCTCCGCCCCATGAGCAGCAGCTCATTTGCATTTAAAGGGTCACACAAAAACAGCAAGTTTTTGCTCACTGTCAAAAAGTGACAAATTTTAACATGCTATAAAAATTATATGTGGGATATATTGAGCTAAAACTTCACATACACACTCTGGGGGACATCAGAGACTTTTACAATCAGCCACCCCTTTAATCAAGTCTCTTATGCTTTTTTGTGTCTGATGGTGCTGTGTTGTTTTCATCATTTTTATAACTTAACATCATTTCTCTTCCCCTGCCTGCACAGCTCTGGTGTGTCGCTGCCATGGCGACCCTGACCCCCTGCTTCTTACGGATTTTTGCTGTCCTCCAATTGGCTGCCTGCTCGTTTCCAGAGGAACCTGGCCCTTTAATCTCCGCCCCTGCTGAGGGTAAGCACACACACCCCGTCCCCAATTAAACTGTACCATGTTAAGCAACATCAGCAGGTTAGTTTTCAGTTGGATATACTCGTCGCATTTATGGTCTTTCATGCACGCTCATTTAGAGCATAACAGCACAATCAGCATTTAGCTCATAAATTAGCTTTGAGATTTTACCTTCATAAAAAATGCACATTAGTGGAATTCCAAATTACTGTGCCAAGTTTCATGATTATAAACATCATAAGAAAAGATTTCTGTGCCAGGTTACAATGATTTTTACAGTTAAGGTAAAATCTTAATAATTTGGAAATGATAACAGGTTTAAGCTAAAGATGCTAAATATATGATACCATTGCTGTTATTTTATACAATTACTACCATAGGAGTTACCAAATTAGCTGTCCGTCAGTATTATTTATGAATTGTATATATACTATCATAGTTTGTATTAATATTTTGAACTAGCTTTTATTTTTTTATATCTTTAGTTTTAGTTAATTTGGTTATTGTTCATTTTTATATTTCTATTTAGCTTATATTTTATTGATGTTTTTGTTTTAGTTATTGTAGTATTTCAACTCAAACTTTTATTTCATTTTTATGTCAGTTAGCTGCCTAAGCAACATGTTTAATTTTTGTTTAAGTTAAACAATAATAATTTATATTCATCAGTCCAGTGCCAGTGGTCCATACATTCATAGTGTAAACAAATCAGATTTTGTTTTGTTTTTTGCAGTGAAGCCAAATATATGATACCACTGCTATTATTTTGAAACAGTAAATACCATTATTTATTCATTTATTTTTGAGATTTTAGTCTTTCAAGTATAAAAGCTAAAAAAATAAGACTTTTGTTCATCTTCCAAACACAAATCTGTCCCTCTATTGAAAGTACTGTATGTTTAAAGTAGATTCAATCTCATGTTACGCAGCACGTTTGAGCTTCAGCAAGAACCAATGAGGTTCATTCTTGTGTTACGCAGCACGTTTGAGCTTCTGCAAGAACCAATGAGGTTCATTCTTGTGTTACGCAGCACGTTTGAGCTTCTGCAAGAACCAATGAGGTTCATTCTTGTGTTACGCAGCACGTTTGAGCTTCAGCAAGAACCAATGAGGTTCATTCTTGTGTTACGCAGCACGTTTCAGCTTCTGTAAGAACCAATGAGGTTCATTCTTGTGTTACGCAGCACGTTTGAGCTTCAGCAAGAGCCAATGAGGTTCATTCTTGTGTTACACAGCACGTTTGAGCTTCAGCAAGAACCAATGAGGTTCATTCTTGTGTTACGCAGCACGTTTGAGCTTCTGTAAGAACCAATGAGGTTCATTCTTGTGTTACGCAGCACGTTTGAGCTTCAGCAAGAACCAATGAGGTTCATTCTTGTGTTCGCAGCACGTTTCAGCTTCAGTAAGAACCAATGAGGTTCATTCTTGTGTTACACAGCACGTTTGAGCTTCAGCAAGAACCAATGAGGTTCATTCTTGTGTTACGCAGCACGTTTCAGCTTCTGTAAGAACCAATGAGGTTCATTCTTGTGTTACGCAGCACGCTTCAGCTTCTGTAAGAACCAATGAGGTTCATTCTTGTGTTACGTTTGAGCTTCAGTAAGAACCAATGAGGTTCATTCTTGTGTTACACAGCACGTTTGAGCTTCAGCAAGAACCAATGAGGTTCATTCTTGTGTTACGCAGCACGTTTCAGCTTCTGTAAGAACCAATGAGGTTCATTCTTGTGTTACACGTTTCAGCTTCTGTAAGAACCAATGAGGTTCATTCTTGTGTTACGCAGCACGTTTCAGCTTCTGTAAGAACCAATGAGGTTCATTCTTGTGTTACGCAGCACGTTTGAGCTTCAGCAAGAACCAATGAGGTTCATTCTTGTGTTACGCAGCACGTTTCAGCTTCTGTAAGAACCAATGAGGTTCAATGTGGTAGTTGCATAACTGTCAATGGAGGGACAGAAAGCTCTCAGATTTCATTAAAAAGATTTAATTGGTTGTTTTAATGAAGATTAATGAAAGTCTTATGGGTTTGGACTTTTTGTTCTTCCAATTTTGGGTGAACTAACCCTTTAAAAATTACTCTACATATACTACTTTTAAATGTATACAGAAGTTATGTGGGCACAAAATAGGTTTAGCCTACATATACATTTAAAATGTTAAAGTGTCATTTAAAAATAATCATTAAGATTTGAGACCATTTGGTGGGCATAAGATGCATTGAGAACAGGTTGCAGCATGAAAAATACCTTTAGGAATTCTTTTAACTTAAAGTTAACCCCCTAAACATTATCATATAATTCACACTCCACCCTTAAATGTGGAAAAAAAAGTTTTTGGGGCTATGTTAAAGCTTTTATACAACATGCTGCACTGCCACTGTTGCGAAGCCACTTCCAGACTGCTCTTTTAAATGTACATATGGTTGACATATGATGTGGACATGTCGCGCTGTTTGTAAATAGTTTAGCACGTTAGTGTTCATGGATGGATGAAATACACCATATGGCTGTGATCTTTTTAAAAGCCTTTCAACATAATGGTGCTGGAAAAAACGAGACACAAACTGTGGATGTGTGTTCGAGTATACGAGGGGTTTTATTCCCTATAGATCCACAAACCAGATTCAGTGATATTGATGAACAGCCACTCATGCATCGCTAATGATTCAGTAGAGACCAGGGGTTAAAGGTCATCCAGCACAATGTGTATATGTGTATGAGGGTCAGGTTATGTCTCCACAAGGATAGTTAAACCTGATTTCACCTACATTAAAAGGGTCTTGCCAATGTTTGCTCTCTGCAAGGAAAATTGCTTTGTAAACATAATAAATAATGTCTTAATGAGAGCGTAAAAAAAGCTAAAAGTTTTTTGTGAGGAGTAGATTTAGAGGTAAAGAACAGAAAATATAATTAGCTCAGTATAAAAGCAACAGAAGTCAGTGAAGACAGAAAAACACACGTGTGTATGACTCAAAGTGAAATAAGGTGACCTTTTTAAGGGTTTTCCACATTTAATCACTCTTACCAAAGCATAAAAACATTTAAATCCTTGTGAAATGTGTCCAAACAACTAAAGGCAAAACAAGCCAGCAATGACAACATTATCTCTAATCTTCTCTCCTTATTACAGTGGAATTAATTAACAGCAGAAACTGTACCGAATATTATTAACGTTCAGTGATTATGTGGGTATCCTCAGGCTTCTCTGCCCTCAGACACAGACTGCAGATCTGTCTCACAGTGGTTGGAGGACACATTCCTGTTAGTTGTTTTTTCAGTGGTAATCTGTTTTCTAATTGTGTTTAACCTCTTTCCACAGCATTTGGAAAGCAATTTTCCTTATCTGAAATGTGTGAACACACTCTGAACTGCTAGCGACTCTTTTCAACAGCGTTTTATGCAGGAGCCTTTTGGGGGACACAATATAAAACTTATCTGCTTTGCTCATGAATATTAATTACGTGACGGGACATTGGCCCAGGAGTCCTTAACTGATTGTCTGGGCAAGTTACATTAGCCATATAGGATTAGCGCTTACTGTGTGTGCGACAGTGTTATTTTATTATAATTGATGTAATATTTTAGTCATATTTTGAATTAGCTTTTATTTTTATAAAAAGTATTTATTTTTTATATTTAATTTTAGTTTAATGTTTTGTCATTTTATGTGCTTTTGTAATTTTATATATATTTTTAGCTATGATTTATTTATTTTTCAGTTTTAGGGTACTTTTACATGACAGCGATGTACTAAAAACGTTTTCCTTTGTATTTTTCACGTACAGACGACAACATTGTTAAAATGATCCCGTTCACAAAGAGCCGTGAAAATGACTAAAAACAACAGTAAAATGTAGGGTTAAAAACCGGCAGCTGTGGTTGCCAGAACTTTACCTTAAAAAAATACAGTAGCAACATTTTAGGTTTTATGGGACAGCATTTACTTTACTGTCTATTTTACAGTTCAAAACTGTATAATTTAAAGGTTTAAATTTTAGTTTTATTTTAAAAAATCTGTTAAATTTACAGTAAAAAAACATATTTCATTAACAGAAATCATATTAAATGAACAACCTACTGAAATATTAATATCTGTTATGTACCAAACACAGTGGTGATGAGAGTCACATGATGAATCAAAGCTCATCGCAAGCTGTTTTTAGGAGGACAATATTAATATATAAAAGGTGCACAGTGTCATTCACACAAACACTAAACACCAACACACATCCAATTTTAAAAATACAATAAACATTAATTTAACAACATTAGCTGGAACATAAAAGATTTGGGGGAAAAAACTAAGAAACATAGTTATTTGAATGAAAATACATCAAATGTGAAGTGTCACGCAGGGAATTCTGGGAATGTCAATTTACGTTTTTCCACTACCTTTAAAAACGGTAGTGAAACAATGACTTGTTCTTTTTCTCTTCCGGAAACTGTAAATTTAGATCTATTACAGTTATTCACCGTATATAGTGCGGAAACTTTCTGTTAACCAATTTACTGTTTTTCACCGTAGCATTTTTACAGTCTTTTACTGTTAAAATCACAATAACTTTTGGAGTCAACATTTTGTGTGTAAATGGACCCTTAGTTTTAGTAATTTTAGTACTTCAGTTTCATCTTATTTTGTTTCACTTTGTTGCCAAGGCAGCATTTCAAAATTGTTTGCTTTTAAATAATTTTCATGTAATATTTTTATATTTTATTATTTCCTTTTGTATTAGATTTTGTGCTATACAAGTAGACAGAGGTCACATGTGAATTTTTCCTTAAATCAAATATATATATATTTATGTTTCTTTATATGTCTTGGAGACGTTGCCACAGTCCTTCTGGACTTAGTTTGTCAGTATGTTTGTTTTTTCTGTTTGTGTAATCTCAGATGGACTTCATGATGGTGAGATCAGGGCCCGTATTTATCAAGCATCTGACTCTTTTACTCTTAAGAACACTGCTACGAATTCACTTAAGAGTATAAAAATCTTGGCTCAAAGCTGCGCTTAAAAGTTAGTTATCAAGCATCTCAGTCACACTTTAAGTGAAGTGGAGGACTAAATCTTAAATTTCCGTCTTAGAGTTGATTTACGACAGTTTGCTGTGCCACCAACAGGATTATAGGCATGGACCAATCACTGAATAGATGTCCTTGTTTCAGAATATTCTCAGATCTGCTTGCTGAATTAGTCGAACAGCGGAATGTTATAAAAGGCAAGTTAGCCCAACATTAACCAGCGCTGAAAAAGATGATGCTTGCTCATTCCAAATGATAACGTTTGAGTAACTGCTCGTCTTCAAATATTTCAAAAACATTCTCTCTCTCCTGAAAGTTTTGTGCATGTCTCTGTCTTCTCAGTGCCATCACAAGCCCCTACTGGCAACTCTTAACCACTTGAGAGACCTCTCGAGCTGTCTTTAATAACTGGGAGAGTTAGCTTTAAGAAATGTTATGACTTGTTTTTATACTTAAGTTTGAAAGTAGGAGTAATTTACATGAATTCTCAGCACTTAAGACTAAAATGGCACGTTAAGAAGCATGATAAATATGTGCCCAGGGCCTGTATTTATCAAGCTTCTAAAAGTGCCATTTTAGCCTTAAGTGTTATGAATTCATGAAACTTAAAAGTATAAAAGCAAGTTATCAAATTTCTTAAAGCTAAGAATCACTCTTCCAGTTAAGACAGCTCGAGAGGTCTCTCAAGTGGTTAGGAGTTGCCGGTAGGGGCTTATCAAACAGTATTGTTTGGACAGACCAGGCATCATATTTTTCAGCGCTGGTTATTGTTAGTCTGAACTTGCCTTTTATAAAAAAATCTGCTGTTCGACTCATTCAGCAAGCAGTAGCGCTTCCTCCTTAAATATTCTTAAATAAGGAAATCTATTCAGTGATTGGTCCATGAATCATCTGGCTGACACTTAAAATTTAGTCCTACACTTCGCTTAAAGTATGACAGATGCTTGATAACTAACTTTTAAGCGCAGCTTTGAGACACTTTATCATTTTATTTACTTTTAAGTCAATTCTTAGCAGTGTTCTTGTGAGTAATTCTCAGAGGCTTGAGAAATACCAGCCCAGATCTCTGTGTGGATCATACCGGCAGATTCCTTGTGCTCCTTGTGCATACAAAAATCTCACTGGATTATTACAATCAATAGCAAAGGGGATGTTTGGACATGTGAACTGAAATTTCCCTCTAAAATACTTCAGTAAAAGATACAATGAATCGGTTCAAAAACTAGTCTGAATAATTAATTCATGAATTGATTCAGTTCAACTCACTAATTCAGTACTTCAGTCTAAGTGTGTTAAAAGTTCACCGTAATTAATTATCTGTAAGTAATGATGTGTATTCCTTTTTCTCATAAAAAGCTATCACATGACTTCCGAAGACTTAGCTAGTTGTATATACTCCCTATTTAATCTAATTGCATATAGTCAGAGCGACCAGTATATCATTTAAGAAAGAAAGGTTTGGACTGACAAGAGGGCGAGTAAATAATGACATAACTCTTATTTTTGGGTGAACTTTCCCTTTAAGATGACTTGTAGTTGGACTGTGCATGGAGAAGACACAATGATGTATGTTTTTGTCCTTTATTCCTGTCTCAGAGGTCTTCTATCTCTAACTCTTCTGGGAAAGTGATGGACGCATTCCTGCCTGTGGTTTAGTGTCTGTTTCATCCATCTATACTTCATCTTTTGGCTCTTTTGTTTGGGTGCCCCAAATGTATCTCTTTTCCATCTCAACTAATCATTTTTCCACATTCTGACATCCCCGTTTCCCCCTTCTGAATTCTCTCTGTTTCTTTATCTGTAAGTGGTGAGGCGATATCCAGTGTTTGTGGGCCGAGCTCATCGCTCTTACACCCGTCAGGAGCCGCTGTACATTCAGACCGTGCTGAAAGTCAATCGTACACTCTACATTGGAGCCAGGTAAAGTCCACATGCTCGATATGCACATTTCAAAGTAGAAATCATTTTTATAATCATCTTGCAAGAACCATACTGTACTAAGGAACAAGTGTAAATTATCCCCGTTGTATTCGACAAGATGTTAAATCGATTAATTCATGCGCTCATTCAAGATTCATTCACTCAGTAACATCACCGTATTTGGTTTTACTTAAATTAATATGACATGAATATAATATCCTCCCGTTTATTAAAGCCTTTCTGTTTCACTAAACCGTCTCGGTACCTAATTGGTCTTAATCGGAAATGACAAGCTACACAATGAGAAAATGTCATTACCGTTTTAAAGCTCTGACACGAACACCCATGTCCTAATAGCTCAACATAATCAGCCAATATAGCAGCATGTTCTTCACACACTGCCAAAGTTTGCATGTGGAAATCTGTGTCCAGTTTGACTGGTGTTACTTTTAGTTACATCTTTGAAATCCGTCACATGCGCAAGGCTTCAAAGTCCGAGCTGGGAGGATTTAGACTCTCAAGGGGGTTTGCATGTGGTCCTGGTTAGGCGGTGGTTGAAAGTTAAACCCCTGTTCGCTGACCTTTAACCATTACAGTCAAGCAGCTTAAACCCTTGCTCTCTCTCTGAAGCTGGAGAACAGATATAGTCTATCTTGAGTTTCTGAGCTTTCTTATAAACTCTCTTACACATTCTGGAAAAGTGGAAACTCTGATAAACCAGTTACTTTCACCATAAAACTCTGTGAACATCTCTAGAGCTGAGAACTCAAATTTAGACTTTCTCATAGACAGGTTGATGGATTTGTTTGATCAAAACCCTTTAGTGCTGCAGAGTATTAGGTGCTAAAATATATCTTCTGTCTCGTCTCGCTTAGTCACATGATTTAGGCTGCAATTTGATTTGCATACTTCTAATATGCACTACACTATGTACTTCACTGGCAGTGGGAAAATATTCAAATCAGAATTGGCTATTGCATCAGAAGTTATTGTTATTTTAGTACTATTTAAATACTATTTCGTTTTTATTAATATTTTAAAAAAATATCATCTTATGTTTTTACTTTTCATTTTAAATGTAGTAACAATTGTATGTGCTTTTTAAATCTTTTAATAATGTTTAGCTGTAGTACTTACACTTTTTTAAGTTAACGTTTCATCTAGTATGTATATTTTATTTCATTTCAACTGTATTATTAATATTATAGTTTTAGTCAACAATAACTCTGTGACATGACAGTTGCATTGGTGAGTTTACTTGTGAAAATATTAAGATATTAAGGGTTGTTTAAAGATGATATGTCTTCAGTTAACCCAATAAGTAATTTTTTCCTCATTTATTTTTGTTAGATTAATGGGAAAAAAGTAGGAGTAAGCAGGATATATTTAATACAAATTCACTGAAAACAAATATCATTGTTACATAAATTTGCTTCTAATATAGCTATACTTTTATACACTTTTTTATTAATAAACCATCGCTGTCGGAAGGAAACCTTGTATCTCCAAAAATGCTACTTTTCAGGAAATAGGGAAAAAACACAGTATTTTTTAAATAATCGAACACAGTACTGTCAAACTTGATATTGCGGCTTTATTTATGGTCAGACACTTGCATGTTTCATTATAACATTATTAAGATTTTACCAAAATCAAGCTCAAATGGAGTTACATATGGACGACGCGACTTCATTGGCTTCCGCTGACGAGAGTTGAAGCTTTCGGAGGCCGCACGTGGCGCTGACATCTTGCGAAGATTTGGGACCGGAGTCTGCGCAGTAGCGATCTCGGGACCGGAGTCTGCGCAGTAGCGATCTCGGGACCGGAGTAGCGCAGTAGAGAGCAGGAAGTAGAGTCGCGATTATCAAATGCCCGCACACACTCTCACAGATGCAGAACAATTCATTATGTTGGTGTGAAATAAACAGTTATGAAAATGTCCAATGTTGATAAATAAAATATAATGTCACGTCCATTGTAATACATGGAGAGGTGGGGTTTATGAGCTATACTGGGACCGGCCAAGGGGGGGCGATCGAGGCGCGTAGGCTTCAGTTTCTGAGAGGACCGCTGCAGGCTTCCGTTTGACTGACGGGTTGAGGATCCAATGGAGTTATGAGGTTTAGTCACAAGCTCTTTTGAATGTTAAATGCTATATGTCATAAATGAAGTAGTCTCAAGATGACAACACGTGATGTTATATTCAACAACTGTTCATGTCCTAGGACTATGGATTATGTTTTTCTATGGCATCACAATCAACATCTAAATGAACCTGCAGTGGTCAGGTGGTACAGCGGTCACGAGGTACAAAGTAGGAGCTCTCAAACAACTCCCATTTTACGAGTTGTAATTACGAGCTCTACGAGTATGTGAATGTTTTTACAAGTTAAAATCGCGTAATTACGACATGACTTGAACGTACCTAAATATTTTTAAAACCCAAAGGCAGATGTAGAAGGTGAACAATACTAATGATGTATGGAAAAAGAAGAAAAATGGAAATACAAACTTTCCGTCTGTCAGCCACAATATTGTGTGTGTGTGTGTGTGTGTGTGTGTGTGTGTGTGTGTGTGTGGACTGGTAATCCCTACGGTATGGGGACAAAATGTCCCCACAAAGATGGCAATATCCAAATTTTTGTCCTTGTGGGGACATTTTTTTGGTCCCCATGAGGAAAACATCTTATAAATCACACTAAGTGATGTTTTTTGAAAATGTAAAAATGCAGCATGTCTCCTGTGATGGGTAGGTTTAGGGGCAGGGGCAGTGTAGGGGGATAGAAAATACGGTTTGTACAGTATAAAATGCATTACGCCTATGGAATGTCCCCATAAAACATGGAAACACAACATGTGTGTGTGTGTGTGTGTGTGTGTGTGTGTGTGTGTGTGTGTGTGTGTGTGTGTGTGTGTGTGTGTGTGTGTGTGTGTGTGTGTGTGTGTGTGTGTGTGTGTGTGACGTTATGTGTACTGAAGTCTAATCTCTATAAAGTCTATTAAATGGGATACAGTATTTGTGGTAAATTAAGCCCCATTTGCATTTTAAATGTTACTGATAGTCCGTGTATACCTTGTGTGTGTGTGTGTGTGTTGGTGCAGAGATGACCTTTATCGAGTGGAACTGGACCATGTATCTGGAGATGAAATGTTCTACAGCAAGGTGAGCCCTTGTACTGCTCTCTGTCACTTACACACACATAATTGCATGTATGAACACTTCGCTAACTCTCCCATGGCTGTGGCTGATGATTTTATTCCTTTGTCATTTTGCAGAAAAGGACGTGGGAATCCAATAAGAATGACATCCGCATCTGTAGAATGAAGGGCAAACATGAGGTGAGTGTTCAGTGCCAAATAACACAAAGGTTTTTTTTTCACATTTCACGGTCGTTTTAGCGCCGTCTGAGTGGAGAAATTCATTCAAAGCAGTTTCAGTGATTTACTTGCCAAGAGCTCAATGTTTCAAACCTGAGACAGAGCTGGGTACAGTCTCATATGAATACATTCTCCCAGAGAGTAAATGTATAAAATAAGGATTTGGTTTATATTTGCAGTCTCACAAGAAAACGATGTTATTGGATGTTATTGAGGGATGTAGATTTCCCCTGTTTTTAATGTTACAGTCAATTTAGCTGCCAGTTACTTTTCATGACTCTTGTTGTGTTGTATCACATATGCTATCTTTTCTTTTGTTAATGTGTCTCATATGTTATTGTGTTAAATATTAACTTAATGCGTAAAAAGCAAACACTAATGCAATTCATGCAGCATATTGTTGTTGTTTTTTTACATTTACATGCATGCATTCAAAGCAACTTCAAATAAAGAGACATGCATTTTATCAAAGAGATAACAATATTCATAGTGTACAATGCCAGGCTTATTTGAAAAATCCTTCAATCAAAGATATAACATCCAAAAATATCCAATACTTTGCGCAATACCTAGACCAATACCAAAACTTTTTTTCCCACATTAATCTAGCACTAATGCTATTACTGTATATCAAGATGCAATTTCAATTGTGCGTTTTTAATTCTCTACTAGACAAACACGCCACCATTCTGAGGTAACGATAGTAGATTGTACCGGATTGATTTTTATGAAAAGTTTTATTTTCATGCTGCAATTGCTGTTGCGATACAGTTGACGGAAAGCTGGTGGTAAATGTAATTTTACTGAAAGGCAATATTCATGTACTTTTGTGTGTATCACATCCTGGCGTCTCCATTGGAAACACTTTTATTCAGCACATTTGGACCTGACAGCTCCTGCTGCAGTTCTACTCAGTAATGAGGGATCTACATGCTGGCTTGGTAAAAACAGGTGTTACTGTATCATTATATAATGAACGACAGAGTTAAGATGATTTAAAGAAGGTGATTTGCCACGTTAGCAGGAAACATGGCCTTTATCGACATCTTTTGAGGGATGATGGATCTTGATGTCACGACACTTAAATATAAAGGTTCTTAATGGCATCTAAGGTTACATGAAGAACCTTTAACATATATGAAACCTTTCATAGGTTGGAAAAAGGGGTTATTTTAAGAACAGTTTACTGAAAGGTTCTTATATTGGTGCTTTTCCACTGTTTGGTACGGCTCGAGTATGGCTCGGTACGGCTCACTTTTGGGGGGTTTTCCACTGTGTACCTATTACCTGGTACTATTTTTTTTAATACCACCTCAGTTGAGGTTCCAAGCGTGCCGTACCGATACTAAAATGTGACGTGTAAACACTGCAGATCACTGATTGGTCAGAGATAATCGTCACTGCCGGCGTCTTTGGATTTTCAACATGACATGAGACACCAAACCCACTGGATTTAAATAGTCAGGAACAGCCAATGCAGTATTTACTTTTTAAAACAATTTTAAAAGAAATGGCTGTATCGTGGTCAGTAGACGAGCTGGTGGCTCAACTATAATGATCAGTCTATGAAGCGGTACAAAACAGCAGTGAAAATCAAACTGAGTAAAGGTAAAGCGAGCCGAGTCGTACCACGCAGTGGAAAAGTGGCTTATGGCATCACTGGGAAAACAACCGCAAAGACTGAACAACCATTAATGCATGTAGGGGTGTGTTCCTGGTCAAGACAATCTCCTGAACTCCAAACTGAATGTCAGAATGGGAAAGAAAGGTGATTTAAGCAATTTTGAGCGTGGCATGGTTGTTGGTGCCAGACGGGCTGGTCTGAGTATTTCACAATCTGCTCAGTTACTGGGATTTTCACGCACAACCATTTCTAGGGTTTACAAAGAATGGTGTGAAAAGGGAAAAACATCCAGGATGCGACATTCCTGTGGCGAAAATGCCTTGTTGATGCTAGAGGTCAGAGGAGAATGGGCCGACTGTTTCAAGCTGATAGAAGAGCAACTTTGACGGAAATAACCACTCGTTACAACCGAGGTATGCAGCAAAGCATTTGTGAAGCCACAACATGCACAACCTTGAGGCGGATGGGCTACAACAGCAGAAGACCCCACCGGGTACCACTCATCTCCACTACAAATAGGAAAAAGAGGCTACAATTTGCACGAGCTCACCAAAATTGGACAGTTGAAGACTGGAAAAATGTTGCCTGGTCTGAGTCTCGATTTCTGTTGAGAAATTCAGATGGTAGAGTCAGAATGAGAACATGGATCCATCATGCCTTGTTACCACTGTGCAGGCTGGTGGTGGTGGTGTAATGGTGTGGGGGATGTATTCTCTGCACACTTTAGGCCCCTTAGTGCCAATTGGGCATCGTTTAAATGCCACGGCCTACCTGAGCATTGTTTCTGACCATGTCCATCCCTTTATGACCACCATGTACCCATCCTCTGATGGCTACTTTCAATGGGATAATGCACCATGTCACAAAGCTTGAATCATTTCAAATTGGTTTCTTGAACATGACAATGAGTTCACTGTACTAAAATGGCCCCCACAGTCACCAGATCTCAACCCAATAGAGCATCTTTGGGATGTGGTGGAACGGGAGCTTTGTGCCATGCAAGATGCTATCCTATCAATATGGGCCAACATTTCTAAAGAATGCTTTCAGCACCTTGTTGAATCAATGCCACGTAGAATTAAGGCAGTTCTGAAGGTGAAAGGGAGTCTATTTTGTTCTGTTAAAGAAAAATAATATATTTTGAAGAATATGTATAACTAAACAGTTGTTGGTCCCCATTGACTTGAATGATAACAGTATGGGGGTAAAAAATACTACGGTAGCCAAAGGGAACCAGAAACTGTTTGACTGTTTGAACATTCTTCAAAATATTATTTTGTGTTCAACTGAACAATGAAACTCATTATTTTTTCCCTTTAAGACCTGAAATGAAAAATACTTTTGAATCGCACCTCGAGACCCCTATGTTCTGGAACCTAATTGGTTGATTTTGAAAAAAAAAAAATTCTTGTTCTATCTCGCCCAAATAATTCTCCTCAACTCTTGGTTTAAATATTCTCTTTAACTTGAGGAGATTGTGAAGGCCTGTTTTCTGAGCTGAAGTTGGGCAGAGTTCAGTTCCCATGTCTGAATCGCAGACGCGATTGTCTCTCTTTGATGTTTTTGTGATAGACTTGTTCTTATTCTTCAGTTCAGAGGCTAATTACCTTCTGCCTTCTGCCCACCTTCATGATGTAGGAGTCGCTCTTTCGCAAACCAGGGCGTTTTAATAAATGTGTATGACTGCAGGGGAGAGAACTTCAAGGGACTGAGTGTCAAACCTGGACAAGGATTATTGTTTGGCAAGAGGGAGCTTACAAATTAGACCTGTCTGCCACCCACCCACATGTTCGCAGAAATCTGAGACATCAAACACGCACCTGCGAATCTTTGCCTCTGGCACTTTCTGCAACAGGGTCTCATTCTCCTTCCTTTTTGCTTTCCTTTCTTGCTCTTTCCGTGTTTTTGTTCGTGATCACTAATTACCTCATGCTCTGTAAACTGTTTTTTCACAACATTCGCCACTAATTGTATGAGAGAGACAGAATATTATCGCAAACTGACAGAAAAGGAGCAAAAAAGGCCAGAAATACGTCAGTTTGAGACAGGTGTCCAATTACCCGTCCTTCTGTCAAATATCTGACCGCACACCTCCACACACCACTGAAGTCAGACTGCTGATCCAGGAGCCAGTTTTTGCATTTCATATTCTCTGAAATAAGATTAGATGGACTTTAGAAAGTGCTGTCAGATAAAATGTGTTTGATCTGATCTAGCATGTGTTCCCTCAGTAATTGTGGCCTTGCTGCTTGATTTAAGCTGACATGATTTGATAATGAGGGAGGAAATTCAATATCCTTATTCTGACTCACGTTATTACACACTTACTACAGTAAGGCTCGGTAAAATTGCATCTTGTTCCACAAAATATATCTTAAACCTGTGAAGAGAGCTATGGAGCCTATGAAAGTTAGTTTGTTCTTCTTGGAATAATACATTTTAAAAGATAATTGTGACTTTTTATCTCCAATTCGGACTTTTTTATTACAGTTACCAGTTATAAAGTCAGAATTGCGTGACAAACTCGCAATTACAAGAAATAAAGTCAGAATTGCAAAAACTATTTGCGAAGTTCGATTCTTAGGGGAAAAATGTGGCTTTTTTTATACAGTTTATACAGTATCCCACAATTCAACCTTTTTATTTTTTATTCTGCAGCTTTAAGAAGAAAATACTCAGCAATGGTGTTGACTTATGAATTTGCGCATGGTTTGTCTGAAAGCATATTAAAAACACCACATAGACATTTAAACAACATAAAAAACTTGATTTTCACCATGGGGGACTTTAAATCACAATAACATCTTCAGAGGTAGATAAATGAATCATTCATCATTCGTATGCTTCAGCTGAATTATTGCATTTGGCTGTCACTCGGGCTGCTTTGATTGGCTTTTATGAAGCACATGATAAAAAGATTTCTACAGCAACAACATAGCGACTACAACAAGATCCTATCCAAATGTGTATGTGTGTGTGAGGAAGATAGAATAGACACACACACACACACACACACAGCCACTCAAGTATCTCAACCATGTTACAATTGTCAGTTTTACCTGCTTGAAGGGCACTGCCAGAAGAGAACTGAATTTGTATGGTCATTCTGAATGAAAATGAGAAACGGATTCCTACATGAAGGATTCACTGAATATCTTTTTGTTCAGTTCTAAAGAAAATGTTATTGCTCAGATTTTGCTATTTTATAGCTCAAGGCAGTGGAATTTGACCTAATTTTCAGCTCATAATATAGTCGCAACAATCTGAGTACACTGTATAAACATTCACAATTACCATTTGAACAATTACTTATTTCATGTTTAATATGATGCAATTTTTGATTTCTTTCTTGAATACTGTATGTTCCTTTTTCCATCTTAGAGAGACGGGACTATGTGTCTAAGCACTGAATGTGCAGTTATCCATCTATGCAGTGCCTTAAAGCTAGTTCTGAGGACGCTGTTAAAAAAGGATTGGATAGAGCAGCGCAACACACTTGTAGCCAATCAGCAGTAGGGGGTGTGTCCACTCATGATGGGGGAGGAGAGAGTGAGCAAGAGAGATATGAAGAAAGACTGTAGAAAGAGAGATGGCTGAGACATTACAAAATAGAAAAGATCAGAGGAATATCACTGGAAAAAGAAGGGTTATGATCAGGCAAGGGCTTTAGGTCCCGCGTTAATATTAGAAAAGCTTTCCAGCGCTGGAGAGGCCTGAGCAGGAAGGCCTGAAACCAGACATTCAGTACGCTTACATGGACAACAATACTCCGATATTAATCTGATTAAGACCATACTCTGATTAAGAAACTACCATGTAAACAGCGATTTCTAATTACCTTAATCCGATTAAAGCCATACTCGAATTAAACAAAAATCGAATTAAGACATGTGGAGTATGCCTATTTTAGTCGCATTATCGAAGTGCATTGTAGACATGTACACACCTTAATCTAACTATTAACGTCGTTTGGATTTTTCGCCGCATTTTGCGACAGGACACATACACTCAGTGGTCAACCGATTTGACGGCAAACAAGAGAAGCATGGCTTCAAGCAAGAATGACATGCTGCCGACTGAAAGCACAGAGGAGGCCTGTTGCTGGAGAATTTGTATCCGCCGTCGTCTATTTGCACGTATAGCATGGACAATTAACTGCACTTGAAACTCTTGTAAAATTAAAAATGAAACACCCAAAACTGTATGTGGTACCATAACAAAGACGAACTGCGTGAAATTCTTGAGGGAACGCCGGACGGCGTGGCATGGAGACGTAATGACGTGTGCTCTTAATCGATTTATGTTCTATAACATGTAAAATGGGAACATGAACGGATTACTCTAAAAGCAACTCATGTAAACACCTTAATCAGATTATTGTCTTATTCAGAATAAGGTCAATAATTAGATTACTGCTGTCCATGTAAACGTAGTCATTGTTTCTGCTCCATACTAGTAACATTGGTTTTGCTGTTTCACAGAACCAAGATATGCTGTTGTTGTAATGTTAGTTCTAGTAGCAGGACAGTTTTGAGTGTCATTGTTTGTCTAGAGCTGCTGGTGACAAACAACCAACTCTTGCTTGTTATCTTGTCTTCTCTACTGCATTTTCATTTTTTGTTCTTCCTTGTCGTCCGTCCGCCATCTTTGCTTTATTTTTCGCAAAGCATTTTTTTTTGCTTCGCTTCAGCTGTGATAAAGAGACATCCACTCTTTCACTTGGGGGCAGAGCAATGAAGGGAGAGGTGTGTTTGTTTGGGTTGATTTCAAATATCAACAGTGTTTCTCATAAATCGCTTACCACAGCTTTGAACCAGAGTTTCCCAAAGGGGCTCGTAAACCCTTGGTGTTTCACGAGGGAACTGCGGGGGATTTGTGAGTTAATTAAAAGCTAATAATGAATGAAATCAAATGTTACATAAAAATAAACAAATGGAGCTGCACAATCCACTTGTTAAGTCTGACCGCTTTCAAACGGTCTACCAGACACTGCAAGAAAACAACAAACAGTGTTAATATACACTACAGAAAAATTATAATCCTAACATTTATCTCCATACCGAAATCCCAGATGACCAGACAGTGATTCATCTTTTATAAATCCTTAAAATATTTGTGTTTGGGACGCCGTGAGCACATTTAATCAAAATAAAAATGAAATATATATTATCAAATAGCGATTATCAAATCAAAGGCTGATAAGTGCTTGACTGAGGTAAAGAAATGGTTAGAAAATAATAATTTAATTCAATGAGGATGTAACGTAGATCCACTGGAGGCAAGTTGTAGTTGAACCCAAGTACAGTTTTATTTAAACAAGGTGATATAAACAGAATTCAACGATGACTTGACTTGACTAAAACAGACTTGACCATGAACCATAAGCAAACTCGACAAAACTCACCAAGAGAGGATACAGGAACAATACTCAACAAACTGACAACCAATGAGCCAATGAGAACTATGGACACATGACTAGACCAACCAATGAGAACATGACACAAGGGAACCAATCAGAACAAGACACATGAAACTAGGGAAGTACATGACATGATCACATAAGGAAAACATAAAAGTGAACCAAATCCAAAAAACCCACCATGACAAAGGATAAGACTGAGTTTATGATATTTTGGAACAAACACCTTTGGAATGGCCTGGTTGAAAGCTATGAACTATTGCCCAACAATATTCATGGTCATGTGAAAAACTTTGGAGTAATTTTCGATTCTGAAATCCGCTTTGATCGTCAGGTTATAAGTGTCAATTTTCAGTTAAGAAAATTGTCGAAACTGAAACCATCCTTTCAAATAAGGACTTGGAGACTGTTCTGCATGCTTTGGTTCCACACGGTTGGATTACTGTAAAGCTCTTTATCTATATCTACTTGTCTTCAGTATGTCTAAAATGCTGCAGCGAGAATCTTAACAAACACCAGAAAATAGGATCATATAACACCCGTATTGATATCTCTTCACTGGTTACCTTTAAATACAGAATACAATACAAGGTGTTAATGTTTGTCTATAAAGCATTGCATGACCAGGCTCCTGAGTATATAAAGCACGTTATTCCCTTACCAGTCTCAACATCACCTGCACTCCTCTCAGAGCATGCTCCTAACCATCCCACAGTCTCGTTTGAGGCGTAGTGGAGATCGTGCCTTTTCTGTCTCTGCTCCTGCACTCTGGAATGTGTTGCCATTATATATAAAATCCTCAAGCATGGACATTTTTAAAAAGGACTTGAAGACTTACTTGTTTTTTCAAACTTGCACCTTTTGATTAGGTCTGAGAACTGTGAGTGATTGGTTGCATGGTTTTCTTGGTGTTATATTTTGTTGTTATTTTATGTTTGTATGATTTAAAAAAAAAGTTTTTCTACTATTTTTACTATTTATGGACAGCACTTTGGTCCATTCTAATGGTTTTGAAAGTGCTTTATAAATAAATTGAGTTGGTTGAGATGAATATCTGAACATGCGATATATCAATAGAAAAAACAGAGCCTCTGCCTTTTAACAACAACAAATGTTTTCCAGCTTTATACATTCTTTTTTTATCAACATTTGAATGTGGGTAAGTTTAATAGAAAAGCAACATTTTGAACAAAAAGATGAGATAATTGTGAAGACTGCAACATGCTTAAGCAATGTTTCTGTTCCTTTTTTGCCTGTGTTTGGTTCCAAAGATTCTGTACTCTTTCAGAAGAATAGCGCTCCCTACGTCTCAGGGGTTGAGCTGACAAAACATTCTGGGAACCTCTGCCTTATTGAGTGAATCTGATGCAGAAAGAAGCGAAAAGCAATTTGAGTGGGAGGAACGGGAGCGAACGGAGACATGTAGAGAGAGAACAAGCAGTGGTGGAGAGAGGAAGGTGAGAAGAAAGACAGGAGAAGAAAGACTTTGATCTGAGTAGAAAGGAGTGGAGTCTGCTGGGGTACGGGAACGTATACTGCGATGTCACATGCTCTAATCTGAAGGATAAATCTTGACACTTTCTTGATGGTGTTTCACAGAGACCTGAAGCACATGTGCTCTTCCCCAGAGCGAGACCTGCTTTTTACACTTCTGACGGGCGTACGGATCGACCCGCTCACAAACCTGCATCTCTGATGAATTCAATTTTACAGTTTATGAAGCGGAACGTAAGATCTCCCCACCCCTGCAGAGAGTTTACAGCAGAGCACACTGACACAGCTGGGCAGCTTTGCTCACGTCCAGCTGTATGTTTACTGTGTAACTGTGAGCCAGTGGTGAGTCTGGACAGGAATAGATGGGGCTAAAGACATTTATTAAGTTTCTTAATAAATGTCTTTAGTCTTAATTTTGTCTAGTTTTTATAAATGCTCTTAACCTCCTTTCCTGTTGATGTAACCAAGCCTTGTGGGCAGGGCAATATAATATTAAGGGGTACATAACACACACAGTTTCTGTTAATGTTAATCTCATGTTAATCTTGAGTACCTATAGAATAGTATTGCATCATTCATATCTCTGAAGAGTCTTTAGGTTTATCATATTTATAAAAGACAGATACGCTGTACTGATTCTTTCCGAAAAAAGCCAAACATGGAGGCGTGCAATAGGTGGAGCTAAAGAGTCACAAGTACACACGCACACACACAAGAAATACATCATGGCATTATCCCTGGATACACTCAAAAAAATGTTGAGTTGTTTTAACCCAATGTTGGGTCAAATATGGAGCAGTTGGGTTGTTTTAACCCTGCGGTTGGGTTAAATGTTTGCTTAAGACACACACATTTGATGCAGTTTCACTCACCACCAGCAGTTTCGACTCATGACCTGGAACAAACAAACACACTTGCAGAAAACAAACAGCATCCACTCTTTCCTTAACGCTGGGTTCTTTGGGAAGCCGAACAAGGTTATCTTTCCCTCACAACCAGAAACACTTCTTTATAGTGACATTGTTAATTTTTCATGGTCTAAAACCCAAATAACAGCACTGCCGACGGCTTCCGTAACCTGAGTGAAGCTTGTTGAAGGGGGTGCTCTTGCGCTCGCTCTGGTTGATGTGCTTTATGACAGATGCAACAGATCCATTGCACAAATGTTGCAGTAAAAGTTATACACTCATGTATGATCCCTAAATTGAAGTGTAAGCAATAGTTACTTACATCAGGCTCAGACTATAGGACTTCTTAAATCTTAACCGATTGTTGTTGTATCACACACACATTTTCTTCTTTGGGATTTCTTCAAATCCCAAACATGCACACACCACAAGATTTGAAGATCATGGCACATCACACACTACAAGATATTCTTAAGATTATCATGCCAGATTTATCTAATGGGGAAGTGGATGTATACAAAATAGATACTGAGTCGCAAAAACTTATTTGAGGAGACATGATAAAGGCAGTCGTGTTGTTGCCCCATTTCAAGCAGCCGTTCCTCCATCTCTGTTGTCCACCAGACCCGTACAGATGCTGGTTGATTTCTTTCAAAATTTCTGTCACTTCCGTCTCCTTGTAGACTTGTCTCTCATTGGCTATTGTGGAAGTTCTGACAAAATCATAGTCGTAATCATCCCAATTTAAAATCCTAAATATCAAACATGTATGATGTTGTCGGGGCCCTTATGTGTCCGCGAGCAGATCGGGAAGTTTAAGATTTGATCTGTAAACACCTCCCATTACCAGATAATCTGGTAACATCAGAACCGACCAATGCCCTGGACCCAATTTTTTTTCTCAGAATGTCATGAGGGGTAAATCAAGCATAAGTCTGCCATAAAATCTCCTGTAGTCTGAGCCTGGATTTACTAGTCGCATTATGTAAAAAGCTATACTCACCCTTAGCAAGCCCCATTAATATCATTGCCTTATGCTACAATCCAAACAAGAAGATAAAATCAAGACTGGCCTCTCCTGTTATTTCCAGTTAAATATTTAGTTGCACTTGAAAATGTGAAATTGAACTTGAAAATTCATTGTTGATCCACATTGTTGAAAACATTAAAAACGCTGTATTATACATGCCAGGCCAATAGTTGCCGATGTCACTTTGTAAAAAAACACTATGGCCTATAGAGGGTATCCCTTCAGCCGGACTGAGTAGCAAAAGAGCCTGTAGCATGACTGGAGTTAATAGGGGAAACTGCGAAAATGTGAGTAAAACAAATGATTATCAGTTTAAACTAAAGGTTGGACTCGATAGTGTTTCTTAGATATTGTGATCAGTGATCCATGGATATTGACGTGCAACCAGGAATCGTGTTACGTGACATTTATATGTACTTGATTTTAACGTTTGGAAATACATAAAGCAAATTTGCCTGTGAACGCTAAACCCAAGTGATTACTTATATAAATGTTATACATATTGTTATACCATCCAGCCCTTAAACTTGTATAAGGTTTTTGTCAGTGTTTATTTAAAAACATCAAATTAGGTAGACTATAAGATGGTTGTCAATACAACTGAATAACAATACAATATATAGGGTATGATTTTACCACAAAATTCAACATATTGACACAAAAATGATAACTGCAAATCCATGTTTCGGTGCCTGGAGTCCAGTTGTTTCTGTGAATTGCACCGATCCATTTGTTTTTCTTTTCTGTAGCTTTTGGCATTCTGTAAAAATATACCTCTGATTTCTCGTCACCATTTTCACAAATTTGCGTTTTTGTAGTTTATAGAGAGATGATAATGGCATCATTTTCAAAAACTCACACTTTGAAACCCGTTTTTAGGCCCCCAAGCACTGTCATATAAATGTATGACCAAAACCTTTTCAGTTTTTCGCTGACAACTGTGTCGTGTAAATGGGCCCTTAGAGTGACGATCAGCTGTTTGGTCTTCTAATTGGTGGGTAATTATGGGCAAATTGTTGCCTAATTTTGCCACTGTTACTTGCATTGTATCCTGATGATCACCAAGAAAAACACAGAGGGAAGAAACCGGTATTGTTGATGCGGTAATGTTAGAGCCCCCCCTCACTCAGTCTTTCACAGCATCCAGGTGGAAATACTTACGGTAAGAAGAGGTGAAAGCGTCATTTAATATGCCTACACACACACACTCTTCAGCTTATCAAAAATGAAAAGATCCCTGTCCGTTCTTCTATTCAAACACATGCACACACACGCTGTAAGTTGATCTATCAATAGGGATTGTGTGTTTTACGCTGTGAGCAGCTTGAATGCATTTGTAACGACACTTAGATCTACATCTCTTGTGCAAACACACACACACAGGGAACGTTGGACTTGCATCTGTAACAACACATAGACCCTTGGCAGTCCTGCTAATCACCTCAAAGAGCCTGACCTCAGTGTCGCCCCCCTTGGGTTTCAGCTCCACCAGGAGGCCCAGCCAAACTCAATGGGCAGAGTGGTGAATGGGCCCTACAGTGGAGCTGCATGTTGGGGCCCACATGCAGAGGTTTCAGCAAAATACACAAAACCACTTCAAAACATTCCATTGATGTCCGTCAGGGAACAAAGGCATTCCTGATACACGAGCAGCTGGTTATCCAGTAGGACTGCTTTTATAGCTGGACTCATGTCATGATGCACTCAAGTCCAGCTATTTCCTGTTTCTGTGCTACACAAAAACATGCAGCACTATTGTGCCTATTTAGTCCAAATACAATGTAAAGACCAGGAGAAAAATGCATGTTTTAGGGTGATGCCCACTGTGTTTGGCTCTGTGATGGAGCTGCAAGCTGGGACCTACTTTTCTGGTGTCTGTCTTCAAAAACAAACACAGCTCTCAAAATAATGATGTCTGGGGTAAAATGACTTGTGAAGCTGTGTAAATATTTACAGCCTTATTCTTTTGTCCATCTTACCCTACCCTTTTATGTCTGGCCCATTACACACACACACATGCACACACTATGTTTTTGTTTGTCTCTCTCCTTCACTCAGATTTTAATTAGGATCCAAATGACTTTGTTAAACGACATGAAAGTCAAATGCCGCCAATTAATTGTGATTCAATGACGATTCGCCCAGCAAAACAAATACACAGAGTATGAAATCATTGCCAATGTTTCCACACAATAATTAATAGGAATAGTTTTCTATTCATTTCTATTGTGTTTATGCATATTGAGATAACATAAACTCTCTCTCTCTCTCTCTCTCTCTCTCTCTCTCTCTCTCTCTCTCTCTCTCTTTCAGTTTTAATCCTAAAGCTTTTTGTTTATTCCCAGATTTTTTATGTGGCCTCAGACCTTTATGAGTATTAATAAAATGACAACAGGGCAAATTAATTATGCAGGTAATGTTAATAAATATTAAATATAATAATAATAAATACTTATATATTAATTGCATTTAATTTTAAAAACTCCCAGACATGTAGTATGTTATTGCTACAAAGTAACTTGGAAAATATAGTGAAAATACTATAGTATAAAAATATGGCACTCAATCACTACCATGGTAAAATACTAGAATACATCTGTATCGTTCTCCCACAGTGCTTTTTTGAGACGCTTGTAAACAACATGAAAAATCAACATATTTGACAACTTGAATAAATAATGTAACAAGGTTTGCTGACAAGGGAAGAAGAATGTGGGAACCGGTGAACATTAAACATAACTTAACAGGAGACCTATTATGGAAAATTCACTTTTATGTTGTTTTTGAACATACAGTATTTATGTATCTGCAGTGTGTACACAACCACCCTATCCACTCAGTTTGGTATTGTCCCATTATTTAATCAAAAGCAGTTAATTTCTGTTTTTCATTTGTTGTTTGATTCATATTAAAGGTGGGGTAAGTGCTTTTTGGTAACAGTTGTTGATATTTCAAATCACCAAAACAAACACGCCCCTATTTTTATAGCTCCGCCCCAAACATATGTAACCCAGGCAACGACTATCGCGGAATTTGTGTGTTACTATGGTAATCCATCCCTTCCGTCACAAAAACACAAACCATTCTCATGACTAACTCGATAGCACAGGCACGGCAGACCAACTAACGAACATATTACAATTATTACCAGATTAGAGGGTTATATAGATCATGAAAAGAGGAAACAAACATATTTTAGGAGTATATTTTCGGACACATTTTGTGAGCTGACACTTGAAACAGACAGTGAGGAGGCTTATACGTGTGGAAATGAATGGGTCTTTATCATCGCTGAAGTGAATGCCAATGCGATCGCAAATGGACAATCAAGTGAACGTGACACACAAGCATATTCAAGCAAATGCTAGCACATTAGATCTGCGAAACAAAACCAATGTTTCCCCTTTTTTTCTTTTATCTGCCATCTCTCTCTTTCTGTTGGCGCTCGGGTAATGTCCATCCTGTGTGTCGTGTCTTTTGAATAATGACGTAAACTAAGCACTGTCTTCTCCCCGTCATTAGTAGACACGCCCCTTACTGCTGATTGGCTACAAGTTTGTTTACACACTCGGCCCTAGTCCTGTACAGCTGTTTTGAAATAACACTTACCCCACCTTTAACAATGCTGTACATTACACTGTCACTTTAATACACATATCTAATATACACATGCAATTCAGATAACCTTGTGTGTATTTGACAGTTTAAGCTCAATAAGACGTGAAGCAGAACTTTCTGCTAACTTTCTGTGCACATGTCTCGGATTTGTGCGCTCAAAAAAACATCAGAAGTGTAGACTGATATGGCTTTAAAATGGATGCAAATAAAAAACTTTCATGATGATGGTGAACTGCAATGTCACGTGCAAGTGTGACCGTGATAAAGATAAAAATCAAAACCAAACAGACTTTTTGTTTATTTTTGGCAGAGTATCCGAGGCACGAGCTGTACAGACTCCGCCCTTTTCTGGGTGGGGAGCAGTAGCTCATTTGCATTTAAAGATGCATGCACGAAAACATCATGTTTTTCCTTCCACTCAAAAATGAGCATGTACAGCATGGTATAGTAAATTATCTGTGGGGTATTTTGACCTGAAACTTCAAAGACACATTCTGGGAACACCTGAGACTGATATTACATCTTGTGAAAAGGAGCATAATTGATCTCATTTAATAAAAATAAACATAAACAGCAAAATTCAAGTTAAATGGAAGCCCCTCACGGACGACTACTGGATGAACTAAAATAAAGCAAGCACCAATATAAAATCCAGGCCTGGTCCTCTCTCGTCTTGCTCCTCAGTGGGTCTCAAGACTATCAGGTGCAGGTGACTCTCATTAAGCACTCGTCCCAACATCCTCACTCCGTTCCCACAGCTCTCGGCTCTGCCCTGCTTGCTACAATATATAATAGTATAAACAAGAGTAACTTTTTTTTTATTTCTCTCTGTTCACTTCAGGAGGAGTGTCGTAATTATATTAAGGTGCTGTTGAGCCATGATGGAGGGCTGTTTGTGTGCGGGACGAATGCTTTCAACCCGCTGTGTGCCAATTACACGGTGAGTGTTTCTCAATGCCTGCAGACTTCACTGTCTCCCCTGTGTTTACCCTCAGCAAACATGTAGAGCGTGTAAAGTGTAATACTATACAAACATCACAAGATCCAGTTCTGTTTATCCTACTTTATGCAGATTGTTTTCATTTTTTTAATGTATGTACAATATGTGAGATTTCAGCTGTGAGCTGATTCTTATTTAATGAATGAATCTGACTCGAATCTTGAGCTCATGATAATTTGTTTATGTTGCGTATTTAAGTACACTGAAAAAAGTCGTAAAATCAATTTAACTAGTACATTTCACAATTAATTACAAAGAAATAGCAAGTAACATTTAAACATGAAATCTTTTTTATAGTTTATATAATGAATACACTGTATATAGTATGTAGAACCAGAAGTATTCAAAGAATAATATGTGACCCTGGACCACAAAACCAGTCATAAGTCACACAGGTATATTTGTGGCAACAGCCAACACTACATTGTATGAGTCAAAATTATCGATTTTTCTTTTATGCAAAAATCATTAGGATATTAAGTAAATATCATGTTTCATGAAGATATTTAGTAAATTTTCTACCGTGAAAATATATATATAAAAAAAAAAAAAATATATATATATATATATATATATATATATATATATATATATATATATATATATACGGATGAACGGATGAACTAAAATAAAGCACCAATTCCCATTGCTAGTCATTTTGGTTGCAGTGCAATTCTCACTATTAACTAACCATTAAATACACATTTTTCCTCAATGAACTCCCTAATTATGGTTAATTAATAGTTAGTAAGGTATTTGTTAAGTTTAGATATTGGGTTGGAGTATGGATGTAGAATATAGTAATGCAGCATTAGGCATTAATATGTGCTTTATAAGTACTAATAAGCAGCCAATAGCCTGATAATTTGCATGCTAATAAGCAACTAGTTAATAGTGAGAATTGGAGTATTACCAATAATATTGGTTAATGGAATCGTTGATATATCAGTGCCATTTAATTTCTTGTGATTCCCATTGCTAGTCATCTTGGTTGCAGTGCAATACTTTACATGCTAATTTACATATTCTGCGAAATGTCACTCACCTACTATTTTCTCATACAGTCCAGTCATTAAGAAATCTGGTAACACTTTATTTTACTGTGTCCTTGTTACATATGTTACCGGTATTTACCATAGTAATAGCAGTCAATTATGCATAATTCCATGCAACTAACCCTCAACCAAATCCTAAATATAGTAAGTACATGTTGTTAATTATTATTACTTAGTACTTAAATATATAATTACACTGTAACAATGACATCCTAAAATAAAGTGTAACCAGAAATGCTTTGTGAATCAGTTCCACTGAATAATTAAAAAGAATTAGTTCAATAGAACACATGGATTAACACTGATGAAAGTGGATCAACATTGATGGAAGTGTAATCGACTTAATTATTAAAACTCAATAAATGGATGCACAAAATTACATTGAAGGGTTTAGAGGAGATGGTGTTCATTTTAAGCGTTGAATCCAAAGTGTGAATCTGTGGCTGTATCTGTCAGGAACACATACACATTATACATCACCCCAAAATCAAATATCAAACAATAAGAAATTGTATTTTCATGAAGAAAATTAAGCATTAATGACCAAATAATTTACTTTCTATAGAGAGATAATGATTTGGTAACACTTCTCATTAATATCATTTAATGAACCTCAGCTTTTTGAACTATTAAACAATTAAATTCATTGTTAGTTAATGCTTTAACCAGCGTTATGGTAAAGTGTTACCAAATGTTCAGTTAGTCATTTGGTAATTAATGCTTTGTTTTCCTAATGCATATTTTCTTATTTTTTCTTTGTATTTTGGAATGAAATTTGATGTGAACATTTCCTAATTTTCAAGCCACATCTCACATTTGAGTTAAATCATAAAATCTTTGTCTTTACAGTGTATTTCAACATGAAAACCATATAATATTGAGAAAACCCTTGTGGAGACAGGTTTTTGGGTTTGTTTTAGTTGTGAGATAAATGGGCACACACTACAGTTGCGTTTGAAGGGTCCATCTCTCTCACACATGCTCACTCACACTCTCTACTGTTGCTGGAAGCGTGCAGAAATGATAGCAGCACTTGTGAATGTGTTTGGAGATATGTGTGGTTTCTAACAGCTATCATCCTCTCAGAGAGTGTCATATCCCATCCTCACAAAGAGTATGTGTGTGTTTGTTCAGAGAGACACTCTGGAATTGGTCGGCGAGCCAAACGGCGGAATGGCCCGGTGTCCGTATGATCCCAAACACGCTAATGTGGCTCTGTTTGCAGGTAACGGCACACATTTCTGGCCATGTAATGACTCTAAGCTCTAACCTCACATTACTCACATAATGCACTGATTTTTTTTTATCTCTCTTTAATCTGTGATAATAAGAGCCGTACACCCAGTAGATACACAACATAATAATATTTAATATCGCCAGCATTTGTAGCTGTTTTAATTTTCCTCCATAAATGTGTTTAACCACCTTTTCCTAACATCATTATGCTGAAGGACTTTTCGAATGCTTTGCCGCATATATCATCATGGCACAATGTCGATGCTCACTTCTGGATATTGACCACTGACCTCTGCCCTTTGACCCCCAGAGGGCAGCTTGTTCACAGGGACAGTGACTGACTTCCTGGCCATCGATGCTGTCATTTACCGCAGTCTAGGAGAGAGTCTGGCCCTGCGCACGATCAAACATGATTCCAAATGGTTCAGAGGTACAGTTTCATATATATATATATATATATATATATATATATATATATATATATATATATATATATATATATATATATATATATATATATTTCAATCATGCCAACTCTCAGAATAGTTTTCATTGCTTGTAAAGGACTAATCAACCTGAGCCTAGATTTTTTTTGCACCCTCAGAATCCAGATTTCCAAAAAGTTGTATCTCTGCCAAATATTGTCTTATCCTAGCAATCCTAAGCTTATTTATACAGCTTTCAGATGATGTATAAATCTCAATTTTAAAAAAATTACCCTTATGACTGGTTTTGTGGTCCAGGGTCACATATATAATTATGACATTATAATAATAATGGTACTACAGTATATATAAAACTAAAAATGCTTGGCAGTGGACATTTTAAGTTATAAGTTACTTATGTATGGTATTATGTTCTGTAATTCCTGTTTGTTGAGTTATAAAAGCTCTGCTTCATTTAAATAGTTTTTATGGATGTGCAAATTTACATATTTGCAAATTTAGCTAGTCAGTGGATTGTCTGATTGACTATTTTAAGGAATATCTGTATAAGTAAACCCCTTTCAAACATAGCTTTGATCCCAGAAAATTGCCATAAAATTGCCTTCTATGTGAACGCATTTCCCGGGATTGATCCTGGGATGGGGACCTATTAACAATGACGAGATCAGTCCTGAAGCATGCAAAACAAAAGGCAGGACCAATGCCATAAGGGTTGAGTCGTAGTGATGACGCTGAAGCTGAGATCGTTTACCAGCTTAGTGAAATAGTACATGATGTGCTAGTTTATGATCGAATCAGAAAAAAAATATGCACAAAGGTGGTTTCATCATAAGCAAATTTAAGACATTACACATCACATCCTGATGTCACGTGTCTTTACGGGATCTTACATTATGTGTGTGAACGCATGTACAGATTCCAGAAAATCACTAGTCAAAACGAGTCAAACGATCCCGGGACACATTATCAGCGTATTTTCCAGAAATACTGTGAAAGAGCTTTAGGTTCATATCTACCGACTAGACATGATGCTTTTTAACATTGTGGTTTATATACATTTAAAATGGCCTTTCAATAGGACAACTGACAGATAATCAACAAAGAAATAAGCTAAATAACTTTTTATTACAAAAAAAACTGACACCTGTTATGTATTATAATGGGAACATTGGTCCAGTTGACCATCTTGTACCTCGCATCCCCTCCTGGTAATTTTACACGGATAGTGAAAGTAACTGGGTTTACTTGTTTAGCCGGTCATGACAATGTTTAAACTTTATTTTTAGTGATACAGATTGAAATGAGGGTCAAGTCAAACTTATTTTCTGTGCTAATGTTCACATGAACTGTCAGTAGAGCAGAAATTGCGCTTAAGCTGGATTATTCCTTTGAGGTTGTGTCAGGAAATGATTAATAAATTGGATTGCATCTTTGTCGCCCTGCAAATACCTGTCAGTTTGAAGTGGGGTTTTCTTTTGTGGGTTTTAAAATAGTTTTTGGAAGCAGTTCACAGCACTGAATTTTGAGTGTGATTTCACACCAGACACACAGAGAGTGCTAACAAAACCAAATGGGATTTTTTTATTTATTTATCTATTTTACCTGAGTTGTTTTTCACAAATATGCGAGACCTCGTAACCACAGGAAACTGCACAGAGCTTTTGAATGCTGAATATACCTATAAAAGAATCATTCAGGGAGTGAGACTGACATCCCGTTTTGAGCCACAAAGACCTGCGTCTGCTTTTTAAAACACATTCTGCTTAAGGAGAGAGAGAGAGAGAGAGAGGCCAAGACCTCTGAATGTCCTCTCTTCACTCTCTTTGCTTTATTTAAGAGGACATGCATGTTTTATGAGGACTATCTCTGCCTCATTCACTTGTGTTCGTGCCGTTCTCTGGCTGTATATCTCTTTCTCTCCCACCTCCCTCTGGGACTGTGCATATGTTGTTTGTTCAGATGAAATGTCTTTATAATGACTGATGAGTGTTTACTTATTTGAGCTTCAATTTCTCAATAGGACGCCCTCAGACTTATAAATTAAAGCCTGCGTTTGTGTGTGTCTTGCAGAGCCTTATTTTGTGAGTGCCGTGGAATGGGGGCCTCATATCTACTTCTTCTTCAGGGAGATGGCCATGGAGTTCAACTACCTGGAGAAGGTAAGAAAGAAATACACATTTACACTGCCTTTTAACATTTTGGGGTCAGTAAGATATCTTGGTTCATGAGTTTGAAAGAAGTTAGTTTTTTTAACTGATATGTTGTGAAATATTTGTACAGTTTCAAATAACCCAGCAAGCAATTTTGCATTTAAAAGACATATAATAGCCATCCAAACACAGCCTTGGTGTCTAGGTTCACTCAAAAAAATTGGGGTGACACATTTTTGTGCCTCTAAGTCAGGGGGTAGGCAAGTTTGGTCCTAAAGAGCTGATGTGCTGCAGAGTTTAGCTCCAACCCTACTAAACCACCACAGTATAAAACTCATGGCTCCCAGCATGCATTGCAACATTAAGTATGTCATCATTGATGAGATTCATATGCTGATTCTGATATCTGTGTGCGTCTTACTTCCCCTAGAATGTATTTTTAAAAAATGTATTCAGAATGTCTGATCTGTGGCAAGAAAGTATTGTTGGTATTTATAAACATTTTTAGTCAGTGAGGAGTTTAGTCACATTTTTCAACAAAAAAAAATGTTATGATCATTTGTAATTTGTTTATGGCTTCTTTTGATTTGAACAGATTATGTGTTTTGTTAAAGGATTAGTTCACTTTTAAATAAACTTTTGCTGATAATTTACTCACCCCCATGTCATCCAAGATGTCCATGTCTTTCTTTCTGCAGTCGAAAAGAAATGAAGGTTTTTTTCTCCTTATAATGGAGGCAATGGACCCCAAACGGTTACAGGTCCGAATGACAGTTTCAGTGCAGCTTCAAAGGGCTTTAAACCATACCAGACGATGAATAAGGGTCTTATCTAGCAGTATTTATGCTATTATTTTACCTCTTATTAGACGAGCATGATCATCTCTGCGCTCCGCCATAACTTCCGCCAAGTGAGGTCAAATACGAGCGTGGTCATAGATGTATACGTAGATGCCTCATTAGCGCCTGCACGGATCAGTAGAATGAGGCATCTACGATCGATATATCTATGAACACGCTCGTATAATTCTATTTTACAAACAGTTTTTATTTCTGCAGCATTGTGGCTGGAGCAACATACAATGTATGAAAAGTGCAGATTTAATGTAAAAAGAATTTAAAGTGAGTTTGAATATAATTTTTATGACATTAATAGACATAGCTTTACTGAAAGCAACATATAATTCACCTCAGATCTTGAAAATAAGGAAACTCTATATTCAAACTGTCAACTCAAGGTGAACAAACAAGTTTATTCTATGATAAAAAAAAAAAAAAATCACTCAGTATGTATTTTTAAAAATGCAAAAATGGTGTAAGATTTAGGAATTCAATATTATACTTATCCATTTTGATGTGAATGCAGTCAGTGCGCTTGCAAAGAGAACCCACACGCTGTTATGATTGGCTGTGATTTTTGATTGATTGAAACACAAGCACACTTATTTGCTGCTGAAAATCTGGTCGCACAATCGCATCGCGTCTGGTTAGGACACAGCATTAGGCTGTTTAAATTTGCTTTTCAAAGCTGCAACAGAACTAATGAGCAGCATCATGGGCTGTTTATTTCCCCTGCTTATCTGAATGCCAGGGTATGTGGTGGTGACTGTTACCTCGATTAGACTGAAAAGACAACTGATTTGGTGTTTGCCTATAGCAACATTAAAAAAAAACGCAGCACACTGCCCTTTTCTAAATTAAAAAACGTCAACCAGAAAAAGGCAGTCTGATTCGGGCCTTAGTGATTATAAAGGGAAGGCTCTTCTCATGATTCACAATCTGAATGCAAGTTTAGTTTTTCATGCTGCTAAACACACTGCAAAATTTCTGGATTGATAACTTTATTTAAATGTGCGATGATTGACAGTGATGACGGACAAGACAAAACAGGTATCAAATTTTACTAGTATTGCCATTGGTATCAATTACTGAAATGTTGGTGACCCTAATTGTCTCCTTTGATCAATTTAATGCATCGTTGCTGAATAAAAATATGAATTTATTTGGAAAAAACCTTAATGACCCTAAACTTTTGTAGTGTACACATCAACAGCACGTGTTCAGCACTTTGATCAGCCAGTTACTGTTATTCAATAAGATGCAGGATAGATACTATTAATGCTGAACACCAGAAGATCTAATTATAAGAGTAAATAACTATTTTTGAAAGCACATCAGGCCTACCATCACCATTTGAGTGCCACATTTTAGCACAAATGTCTCACACTTTAATGCAGAGTGTGTACATGAAAAACACCTCAAGTATCTGTGTTTACATGGACCGTATAATCCGTTTGTAATGGGACTAGTAGCACAGTAAGAGTCGTAAACCTTTTGTAATCCTTTCAACGGGACATGTAATACCTGACTGTAATACTATGTAATACCTGAACGTAATCAGCGACAGGAAATATATAAAACTGACATTTAGATATTTGACTTAACAGTGACAAAATGTTTACTAGAAAGTTCTGCACATGTGCAATGACTTAGAAATGGGGTACCGACATATGTCTGTTGTTGATAAATATAGCGTCAAAAATGACTGTCATTCTAAACTTCTCCTTCCACTCATCATCTGTGAAGTGGAGTAAGGCAGCGTCCCAGCAGTTTTTGTTTCAGACTCTCATCCACAGATGCCTTGTTTTGTGCAACGGAAGGGTGTTTCTTCCGCTTGATAAATATAAGCAGCACGTCACAAAGCCGTGCTCGACATCTCCTGATTAGGACCCAAAATAGATAAATATTAAGTCTGCTTTTTAAAACAAAGAAGCAATGGTAGGATGATATTTAGTATGGATCAGCAGCAGGAAACTCGTGATCAATTCTAATTTGAAGCTAAATGCGCACATCAACCTGATCACTTTATTTAGCATTCATGTAAACACTATGTTCGGATTCATCAGAGAAAAGAAACTAACACTGCAATAAGGTCCCTAATGCCATTAACAAATGGAAGCTTATTGTAAAATGTCTAATATTTTAAAAGTTCACCCTTACCATTTATTGAAACTAAGCTGATTAATTAATAATTCATAATTAATAAAGGTTGTAATGTCATGCATATTAACATATGACTGCCCATAGAGACAGAGCGACACGTGTCATAATCTGGAAGCCACGCTCACCGGGGGGGAAAACAAACCAACCGTCTCCATTGACTTTGTATTGAGTGAAGCGGCCTCCTTGTCTTTTCTGACTTGTGACAAAAAACTATGTGACAGGATGTACAGCAAAACAAGCTAAAAAACAGAAGTTTTTAATAAGCTGTTGACCCAGAAAACAAGCGTTTAATGACACAATTGTGGATACAGGCAATTGAGACATGTTATATTACACTGAGAACTACACCGACTAGAGGGGAACGTAATCAGCGACAGGAAATATAATATATAAAACTGACGTTTGGCTTATATTTGACTTAACAGTGACAAAATGTTTACTGCACGTAGGCATACTAAGTGTCAGGATCCCAAATGTACCCATTCTTCCTGCTAAAGCTTCACGTCTTTTGCACTTTTGTCTCCTTAAACGCTCATTTTTGGGGGGTCGACAGCTTATAAAAACTTAGTTCTGTGTTTTTTAGCTTGTTTGCTGTACACCTTGTCACATATCAGCTTTTAGACATTGTTCTGTTTTTTGTTGTAAGCCAGAAATGACAAGGCGATCTCTTCACGCAATACAAAGTCAATGTTGTGATTATTCCTTTAAAAATAAAGTTTTAATAATTATTGTAGTTATTATTATTAGTAGCAGTATTACATTAAGACATGCATTATACTGTATAATAGGAATATGATAGTACTATACAACCCCTGAACAACAACCCCACACCATAAACCCCGGTGTGAGCGGTGTGGGCGTGGTCTAAATGCGCTTTGTCTCTTTGATTGGCCAATTCAGTATTCAAGATCTTGATTGTGCCCCGCCCTATACTCAGAGGTCAGCCAATTAAAACAGAAATCATTTACTTATTAAAGGTATCGAGTCAGAGTCAGAGGGAAAGTAAGACGAAAAATGATGACTGATTTTGGCACAAAAAGTATTTACCGACATTATGAGTGGAATTGTGGGGAGAAAAGTACAGTGATACAGTAGTGCAGAATATACTGGCCCCTTAAAGTTTTTACACTATAGTCAGTTCTCACGATTGAAGTGTTAGGTTGAAAAGCAGTTCTCCAGTGAATAGTCACTTTGATTCTAGCACTGAATAAAGGTTTTGTGGAATAAAAAATTTGGGGCGGCAGTGGCTCAGTGGTTCATGTAGATTGTCTTCAAACCGGAAGGTTGGTGGTTCGATCCCTGGTTCCACCTGACCAAGTGTCGAGGTGTCCATGAGCAAGACACCTAACCCCAGCTGCTCCCGACGAGCTGGATGGCGCCTTGCATGGCTGACACCGCCGTCGGTGTATGAATGAGTGAGTGAATGGGTGAATGTGAGGCAATATGTAAAGCGTTTTGGATGGCCATTGGTCTGTTAAAAGCGCTATATAAATGCAGTCCATTTACCATTTACCATAAAAAGGATCTGTCGTCTTTTTGAATGTGTTTGTGTGTGCTTTAGGTGATGGTGTCTCGTGTGGCACGTGTGTGTAAAGGTGATTTGGGCGGCTCTCAGCGTGTGTTAGAGCGCCAGTGGACGTCTTTTCTAAAAGCGCGTCTGAACTGCTCAATCCCTGGAGACTCACACTTCTACTTCAACCTGCTGCAGTCCACCAGCCCCATCATACGCATGCAGGGCAGAGACGTCATACTGGGGGTCTTTTCAACACCCTCGAACAGGTACACACACTCATACAGGATGAATATTAAAGAGTATGTTGGGATCATTTGCAGTATAGTGGAACGATCTGTATGTGAATGATGAATGCAGATGAGACTGTAATGCGATTCAACAGCCCTGATGCAAATAAGGACAAAAACTTAGGAGAAGGTTATTTCCTCAAATCTAATTGACTTTCTCATGTCTGGGCCATATTTCACACCAAAATCTTGCGATATGTACAGTTATGTATGTTTTTTGTGTGCTTTCAAATCGATTAATCGCGATTATTCGGATCTAATATAAATGTTTTTATTTACATATGTGGGAATACTGTATATATTATTATATTTATGTGTGTGTGTGTGTGTGTGTGTGTGTGTGTGTGTGTGTGTGTGTGGGCATGTTTTTGTGAAATATCAGGACACAAATGTGTATAATGACATGGGTATGACATAGGTATTACAAAAGAGGGTGAAATATGAGGACGTTCCCCATGTCCTCACTTTTCAAAATGCTTATAAATCACACAGGATGAGGTTTTTCACAGAAAGTAAACTGTGCAGTCTCCTGTGATGGGTAGGTTTAGGGGCAGGGGCAGTGTAGGGGGATAGAAAATACGGTTTGTTCAGTATAAAATGCATTACGCCTATGGAATGTCCCCACATTTCACAAAAACAAACATGTGTGTGTGTGTGTGTGTGTGTGTGTGTGTGTGTGTGTGTGTGTGTGTGTGTGTGTGTGTGTGTGTGTGTGTGTGTGTGTGTGTGTATAATGTACATATGCATTCACACGTGTATATATATAGATATATAAATATTAACAGACATGCACACAAGCAAACATATATATTATATATACTGTATATATAAAAAATATATATACACAAACACATTTTGTAAACAAAATCGATTTGACATCACAATTTTTTATTTATTTTTTATTTTGTTTATTTTTATTATTTATTATGTATACATTTTTATTAGTATTTTTTATTTACTTATTTGTTTATTTATGTTTATTTTAGTGTATTATTTGGTTTGACATGACAACTAAACACAAACATTTTCCACCAAAATTCTCAGTAATTATACGATTATGAAAATGATATTTTTAATTATGGTAATGAGGGTGAAAGTTATTAACTGTCCTAAAATAGGCTTGTCTTTCTTTAAGCAAATTATTATCTCTTTTGGTGGTGAAATAGGATCTGGACATATTTTTGTGACATTCGCACTGTAAATGTACAAAGATTACGAAACATAACTAAATTGAAGGGAAATGGAAAACGGTTCTACACACGCACGTACGCTCGTTCCTCTGTGATTTAGCTTTTTATTAGTCTGTTTTGAACCCGAGCAGCACGAATGAATCCAATTTCAAGGCAATTTGGATTTTGTTCTTTTGATAGTCTGCCTAAAAGGTTTTTTTTTATCCTCCAGAAGAAAGACAAAGCGAAGAGTCGTGAGAGTTTGATTGTCTCAGGAGAAAGACTGTTTAAAATTCAGTTATCAGGGATGTTAAGAAACGCCATAAACACATTTTAACAATGGGCAAAACACTGATCTGCTTTCCACAGGGTTGTAAATGGCCAGCTCACATTGTGCTGTAGATTACAGTAGCAGTTGTGACATCTGTCAAAATGTGCAAAGAGAAGTGAGAGTCAGAGAAAGTGACAGAGTGCTAGAAACAACCTTTGTGTGGGTCTGTATACATCTAGAGAAATGTGCACTTTCTCCCATTCATAAGTAATATGAGTGCACTGTCTTTCAGTCTTGGTTGCATTTAATTTTACAGTCCTATTCCCCATGTACATACTTACCTATTTATTTATTATAGTAATTACAATAACTGGGTAATAACTAGGTACTAACCCTGAACCTACCCCTAAACCTTAACCCATGTAGTTACCTTATATTACAGTTAGAGATGCACCGAACGACCGGCCAGGGATCAGAATTGGACGATTTTCTGCATGATCGGCCTGAATCTGTGATTTTTGTTTCCAGCGGCACAGGTGTCAGCTGCACATTCTCGCTCTTCTCACCATCGGCTAATTGACACACACGCACCCGCGTCCTCTCACTCACTTGTCTCATTCCCTCCAAATCTGGGTTTGGCAGTTGCCAGGAGAACGGTACTTGCCTGACTGCATTGTGCCAAGTGTAAAGTTCGGTGGAGGGGGGTTTATGGTGTGGGGTTGTTGTTCAGGGGTTGTATAGTACTATCATATTACTATTATACAGTATAATGCATGTCTTAATGTAATACTGCTACTAATAATAATAACTACAATAATTATTAAAACTTTATTTTTAAAGGAATAATCACAGCATTCTTCTCCCACGATTTAATTTCAGCAGTAAATTGTTAAACAGTAAACTCTGTTCTGCAGAACTTTCTTTGCCATAAAATGGAAGGGTTTATTTAAAATAAAATTTTAATTTTGACAAGAAAAACTAAAATACACATCATTTAATAGGGCCCTAGTATTGTAAACAAATTAATAATTTGTGTTTATTTTATATCTCTCTTTGTTCTATTGCATTTATTTGTGCGTTTTTTATTTTATTTTGTTTATTTGTTCTTATTTCATTGTATCTTATTGGATCATCTTTTTATTCATTTTTTTTATGAAAATAGAATTTTGCATTGCAGAAAAGTTTTTGTTTGTATATGCTGTCAATTATAGTTCTTTGACAGAAAATCAAAATTGGCAAAAATCAGTATCAGCAGGTCACACAAAAAAATCAGAAATCGGAATCACCCAAGAAAATTGCAGTCGGTGCATCTCTAATTACAGTCTTTGTTCTAACTCACCTGCTGACAGGCAGGTTAATGACCGCCAGAATTTTCTTCTTCTAATTGTTTATGATAATTATCTCACAAAGAACCATGGTATTACCATCTGATGCCATCACTACCACCACAGGCTAATGTGTGTACACTGACATTTCATATCCCTGTGGAAAAGGTGCAACAGGTGGCATAATTCAAAAATCCAAAATGAGTACCTAATACTTTAAGGCCTTAGTTCAGTTAGGATAAACATTCCTAAGCATTCAGCTTTTATAAACATGCTTAAGAAAACACTTCACTGGTGTGCATCTTGAGACAAAACAATGGCACTGACATATTTGAACAGCTCAAACTTGCATTTTAGTCTGGGACTAGCTTAAGCCTTGTCTGTGAAACCGGCCGTATAAACTCCACATGTAATTGAAACGTATACAGTAGATGAAAAATATCTCCTTGTGGTATCACAGAGCGGTTATACAGTTCCACAGCATACCTGGAAATACCTCAGAAGAAATGATCACTGGAACAAGCAAAAAACGAAAGATTTGACGTTGAACACGCTGCTTTGGCGCAGCATATCTACTGACACAACAGGACTTTTTTTGTCACACGCTTGAAAAAACTCCCAATAGAGAATAGACATTAGCATACTGTAGACCCAAAATAAAGGAGTAGAGAGAGACAGAGACGGAGAGATATAGCAGAAGACGCTGTACAACAACCAGCCGATAATCTGAGCTCGTGGGCTTATGAAAGGGAATGAATCGGTCTGTTCTGTGCTGAGCTAAATGGATAAACAGTCAAGTACATCATAAAGCCAGCCCAAATGTTGTTCTGTCGCTCCTGAGATCTTGCAACGCACTGTAAGAGCTCTCACTAGTCTTCCAGGCTCCACGGGTAAGTGTGCGTTCAGTATGATATACTGCAGTCCATCAGGCAGATGATGAGGGCCGTTTTCAGTAGATTACCTCTCATTGTGTTCGTATGATTGGAATAAAAATGAGCTTCGTCATCAGCTTGCAGTGAATGTTTTTGCTGTTATATCTGCTCTGCTAGATTTGGTCATTTTTTCACTGTAGGAAAGAGCAAATTACAGGACAGTCGTTGAGAAAGCACAAAGGTCAAGATGAATGACAAGTTGGGTATTTGAGGAGAAAATGGAATGGAATTTTCATGCTTTTGTGACAACATTTTCTGAAATATACAATTATGTATGTTTGTATTGTGATCTATGTGATCCATCACAGGGTTTTTACCTCAGGTAATCTCCCGTAACCATGGTACAAATCACGCACAGCCTTGATTGGCTTGCTGCCTTTTTATAATAATAATAATCATAATAATAATAATTCTTGTTCTTCTTACTATTACTATTATTACTATTGGAAAGTAACTAAATTTTGTATTACTATTTAAATAACTATATTATTGTTATTTATTAATTATTATCATGATTATTATTATTGAAAAGTAACAGTTTTTTCACTAATATCTTGTTAACTGATATTATTACTATTGAACAGTAACTGATTTCTATGGTAACAGTTACAAATAATAATAATAATTTTTATTATTATTATTATTATTTGTAACTGTTACCATAAAAATCAGTTACTGTTCAATAATAATAATAATAATAATAATAATATTATTATTATTATTATTATTATTATTATTATTGAACCGTAACAGATTTCTAGTAACAGTAACATATTTTTATTTTACTAATATTTCATGTTACCTTATTATTAGTAGTAGTATTACTATTATGGTACAGTAACTGATTTCTATAGTAACAGTAAAAAAAAAATACTAATATTTTATGTTACCAGGTATTATTATTATTATTATTATTATTATTATTATTATTATTATTATTATTATTATTATTATTATTATTATTATTATTATTGAACAGTAACTGATTTCTATATTAATATTCAACAGCCTAGAGTTAGGATAAAAAAATATATATTATGTGGTGCAAGAATAGTATAAATTATTAACTAATGTTATGTTAATTGGTATTATTATTATTATTATTATTATTATTATTATTATTATTATTCATTATTATTATGGAACATTAATTGATATTTATATTTTTATATTACTTGGTAAACATCAGTTAGAATAATAACTGTAATTGTGTATAAATATAATTGTGTATTCTGATTATTATTATTATTAATATTAATATAGTCATATTATTGTTATGATTCTTATTGTACACATAATCATAATCACAATACAAAAATACATTATACAAAATGTATGAAATGTATTAATAAAATGGCACAATTCTAACTGTATTCTTTAATACCTTGAATGAAATGCTTGATTTTTGGCAGTAGTGCATCATCTGAAAGGAGAGCTATTATGTACTCACTCTAGAGTTATGGCTGAGCTTCTATTCCAAAGTACAAACAGCATGAAGCCCCTCCTGCTTTCTGCTGTGTCCGTTTTTCCCATTTAGTCCTCATTTCTCAGACCCCCGCCATGTCCTTTCTCAAATGGGCGCGAGAGGCTTTGCTGCAGAGCTTTGTGTGATGAGGTGATCTTGGCCCGTTCACCTCAAGCCCACTGGGCTGGTCAGTTACACAGGCAGAGCGCCAGAAAGCCTTTAAAGTAGTGGACGATAGGTGACCAGGGGCCGAGTGCCAGAGGGAGCAGGGTGGAAGTAGAGCTCGTTTGTCTAGCTTGAGGTTTACAAGGCTGTAGATCACGACATCTGACAGCTCATTGGCTGGATTAAAGTTGGAGGCCACAAACTTCTAACAGGTTATTGGCTTAAGTGATGTTCTCAAAATGACTCGCATTCGGACCCCGTCTGCCTGTGACGCTTTTAGCAAGAGCCGACGACTCATTTTACACACACAAAAAAGTTTTGGGTCGGTAAAATGTTTTATGTTTTTGAAAGTCTCTTATGCTCACTAATGATGCATTTATTTGATGAAAAATACAGTAAAAAAATCCTAAAGATTAATGCAATTTAAACTGTTTTGTATTTAAATTAGTCCTGTCAAATCGATTAATAGTGATTAATCGCACCCAAAAAAAGTTCGTGTTTACATATTATGTTGTGTATAATTATTATGTATATATAAATACACACTCATTCATGTATATATTTAAGAAATGTTTGCATGTATGTACTGTATATATATATATATATATATATATATATATATATATATATATATATATATATATATATATATATATATTTATATAATTTATATTTTATATAAATATAACACGTTTCTTAAATATATACATGCATGTGTGTGTATTTATATATACATCATAATTAATATGAAATGTATAAATAAAATGCCACAATTCTAACTGAATTTTTTTATATATCTTAAATGAAGTGCTTGATTTTTGCAGTTATGAATCATCTGAAAGGAGAGCTTATATGTACTTATGTACATGCAAATATTTAGGAAATATTTGCATGTATATACTGTATATATATTTATATAATTTACATTATATTATTTATAAATATAACAGGTTTCTTAAATATATACATGCATGTGTGTGTATTTATATATATATATATATATATACATAATAATTATACACAGTAAACACACATATATATTATGTAAACACAAACTTTTATTTTGAATTTGATTAATTGATTTGACAGCACTATTTTAATATGTGATGCAATGCTGAACTTTCAGAATCATTATTCCAGTCTTCAGTGTCGCATGATCCTTCAGAAATCATAATATGATGATTTGCTGCTCAAGAAAAATGTTGTATTCAAAATATTTTAATATTTACATACATGTTTTGTTCATAACAATTCATATAGGTTTGGAACAACATGACAGTGAGTAAATGATGACAGAATTTCCATTTTTGGGTGAACTCTCCTTTTATTGATGATCAATAATAATAGTGATGTTTTCCTGGGCAAACACTACTAACAAGTCACAGTGTGTCAACATTGTGTTATGCTTTAAATCACCTTCATTTGTACAGTAACCTGCTGAGATCAAATGAGAGCTGTCAGTGCACTAATGGCTCTTGCAGAACAGCATTGTTTGTCTCTTTATTCGTTTAAATAGTTGAGGTAATTATAAGGTTGTGCTCAGGGAAGCGCAGGAGAGTAGGGAGAGGAGACGGAGAGGAAGATGACATCCAGTGACATCTCTGTTAATTTGGTGTAATCTTTGGCACAGATGTCCTCCATAAGGGCGGCAGGCGGCGGGCTCAGGCCGTTCTCCAAATCAGTCCATTAACACCATGCCCACTGCGCCGTTTCTGTCCATCAATCTGCGTGCGTTTTCCAAATGTTCCAAATGAGACCCTTCTTTCCCAAAGCCCTTCAATTACCAATAGCCCTTATTTAACAGATCAGACCCCATATTTTCCGTGTATCTATTAGTGGGGAATATTAGAGTGGAATTGAGCAGAAATGGAATGATTAGAATTGAATGAGCAGACCTCATCATATCCAAATGCGATGATTGCTCTGCATAACTGTCTTATCTACTTCATTTTTATTTAGTCATTGTGTGGAAGGTGGAAGGTTCTGTATTTGCACTCTCATTGTGACCCGGAGAATTTAGACTATATTGCCAAAAATATTGGGACACCCCTCCAAATAATTGAATTCAGGAGTTACTTCAGGAGGTACTTCCATGATCACTACCACTGGACTCTAGAGCAGTGGAGACGTTTTCTCTGGAGTGACCAATCGCTTCTCTGTCTGGCAATCTGATGGACAAGGGACAAGAGGATTATGGTGTGGGGTGGTTTTTCAGGGGTTGGGCTTGGCCCTTAGTTCCAGTGAAAGGAACTCTTAATGCTTCAGAGTACCAAGACATTTTGGACAATTTCATGCTCCCAACTTGTGGGAACAGTTTGGGGATGGCCCCTTCCTGTTCCAACATGACTGCACACCAGTGCACAAAGCAAGTTCCACAAAGACATGGATGAGCGAGTTTGGTGTGGAGGAACTTGACTGGCCTGCACAGAGTCCTGACCTCAACCCGACAGAACACCTTTGGGATGAATTAGAGCAAAGACAACATCAGTGTCTGACCTTCTAGAAGAACTCCTAAGAAATTCCACACTCCTAACACCCCTATCTATCTATCTATCTATCTATCTATCTATCTATCTATCTATCTATCTATCTATCTATCTATCTATCTATCTATCTATCTATCTGTCTGTCTGTCTGTCTGTCTGTCTGTCTGTCTGTCTGTCTGTCTGTCTGTCTGTCTGTCTGTCTGTCTGTCTGTCTGTCTGTCTGTCTGTCTGTCTGTCTGTCTATATTGATTTACAGTATGCATATAAACTAGTCATGGTTCACAGGTTTTTTATTTATTGGATTTAACCGATTTTCAGGGTTTGTATAATCAAGTCTATGAAATATTCGCTTTATTTGAGGCAATGTGAGTTTTGTTGGAGGTGCAGGGAATTGGATTTGCCACAACACTGTCATTTAAGATAAAGGAAATTGAGGTTTAGATCCTTTTCAGTCCAGCATTGACCCATTATTGGCCAAAAGCTGTCCAGCGTTGGCTCAGCAGGTCTAGTGTCAGCTGAAGGGTGCAGACAAGCCCTCTGTCTCCAGTTCCAGCGGGACACCAGACAGAACTTGCCAAATCTGTCACCGCGGTCCAAACACACATGTTCTCTGAGCAGCTGAAGGGACCATGTGTGACCTCAGACACAGCCCAACATCCTGCTCCTGTGTTTTACAGTCTCATTCTGTTGCTTTCCCCCTTTTCTTTTAACGTGTTATAACAAAGATTTTTGTAATTAATCCCTTGTTGATTTGCAAATGTTTGGGCTGTTGTTGTCCCTCCAAAAATGTCCTGGTATTTTTTCTTAGTTTAGGAGATTTTGCAAAAGAAAAGTGAAATTGAGGACAAGTAAAAAACTATCCATTTATTAAGAACGAGTCAGAACATCTGAAGTTCTGGCCCAAATGGTGGTTGTAGCTTGAAAGCAACAGTCTCAGAAAAATAATAATAATAATAATAATTAAAACAATACTTCCAAGTTATTATCTAATTATTGCCTGTTAGAAGTATAGCTGACCCATGAGGATTTGGTTAAAACATCCCAAACCAAAACAACTAACAAATATGATTTCCACATTTTAAAATGCATAAATCTAATATATTAAGAAATTAAGATCATTTAACTTATTTGTATATAATATTACAAGAGTATGTTCAGATAATGTATAAAATACAATTGAATATTATGTTTCACATTATTGGGGTTAAATATTGAAAGGCTGCATTTATTGGATCAAAAATCTGTAAAAGCAAACAAACTATAATGTGAAATAGTATTACAATTTAAAATAATTGTTTTCTATTTGAATATATTTTCAGAATTTAATTTATTCATAATAATATGTATTTATTATTATTATTATCAATGCTAAAAATAGTTGCATGCTTTGATGAATCGAAAGTTGAAAAGAACAGCATTTATTGAAAAATAATTTTTTTATTAAATTATGATTTATAGTCACTTTTGATCAATTTAATGCATTCCTGCTAAATACACTTTATTAATTTCTGAAAGAAAAAACGGACCCCAAAATGTTTTATTGTTTATAATTCTAAGTATTAATTTTACTAGAATTATTTCATTTTTCAAATAAGGTTGAATGCCATTCATTTCACTACTAGCCTTTTGATAAGATTTGTTGTTTTGCATAAAAGCTGAAATCTGGACAGATAAGAGGATCCAAGTTTCCTCAACAGTCCATCTGACCTCCCACTGTTTGGAGGTGAAGGGAAGAGAGGGACAAGCTGCCCTGGAACACATGGTGAACACCTGCAGACCAGAACACACACACACACACACACACACACACGCACATTAGGCTGTACAGCCAGTGAACACTTGCCCATCCTGGCAGGTCATTTTATAGTTTCCTTCTGTGTTTGACTGATCTACGATTTCATGCGCATATTTTATGCGCATCAATCTATAATATTCTTCAGATTTATGTTTTCTCTCAGTTTTTAGCTTTTAAAACAGAATAGTTCACCCAAAAAAATAAACCTGTCATCATTTATTCATCATCATGTCTTTCCCAAGATAGGCATTTTTTTCTTTCATGAAACAGAAAATATTTTGTAGATTTATTTTTCATACTATGAAAGTATATAGTGACTAGAGGCTATCAAACTCCAGTAGACCACAAAGCTTCATGTAGGTGCCATAAAGCAGTCCATGTGTGAATTGTTACGTTTATACTATCCCTGTGTGCTATAAAATAGTCTAATGTAAATATGGTGGGCTTG